>JACXGM010024015.1:0-15922 GCA_016801145.1 Umbra pygmaea
TGACTTCTCGTGCAAAAAACAAAGTTGCATGCGCGCACCTGCGTCAGACTGATTCTGGCTGGACAGGATTTACCGTGAGTTTTCAAAATCACGGTAATCAAAGACGGTTTTAATGAAAATTAAATTTTAAACGGTAATACTAACCGTACAGACATTTTATTGTGGTTTACCGTGAAACCGGTAATCGTCCCATCCCTAGTAATGCTCTTCTCATAGGTGTTCCCTCCAAATTGCTACATAAGCTTCAGCTGGTTCAGAATTCGGCAGCTCATGTTCTTTTTAGGACACCTTCTACTGAGCACATTTCTCCAGTTCTTCAGCAATTGCACTGGCTTCCAGTAAAGTATAGAGCTGAATTTAAGATCTTCCTGCTTACTTATAAAACACTTTATAATCTCGCACCACAACACCTTACTCAACCTCTCCATGTTTACACTCCTTCACGTGCTCTCAGATCTTCATCTTCATTTTCTCTTGTGGTACCTTGGATTGGACTAACTACCATGGGTGCCAGAGCTTATAGTTATGCTGCCCCCCGCCTATGGAACCTCCTTCCTCTTCATGTTCGCAGTAGCAATTGCTTGTTGACTTTTAAAAAGCGTCTTATGACATATCTTTTTATACAGGCTTTTTAGAAAATGTTTTATTGAGTTTTTACTGCATTTTATCTGTATATGCTGCTTGTTTATTGTGTGTTTTGTTTTATTTCTATTGCTTGTCAGATGACCTTGGGTGTTATGAAAGGTTCCATTAAATAAAATGCATTATTATTATTATTATTATTATTATTACTACTATTATTATTTTCTGTGCTGGAGGAATGTATGTAAGACTTACAGCAGGAGGCAGACCGTCGATGGGTTTCTTCCCAGCTGGAACATCTGACATAGGCCTCTTTTTGATGTCCTTCTTGGCCTTGGATTTTGTCTGCCCGCTCATGTCACCGTCCGACACAGAGGGTAGCATCCTGCCAGGCTGAGCAGCACCTGAGTAATGTAGCTCCGCCTCCTGGATCAGCTGGTGTGCCTGATAGGTCGGGAGGCCAGAAATGACCGGATCATTTGAGGAGCCAATAGGATATGAAGGTGGGGGCTCAAGTGGAATCTGGCCCAGGTTGGCTAGGAGCTGGTGTGGGTCAGGCCCAGACAGCAGTGCTTCGTGGGATTGGGGGGTGTGGCGTCCACTATCATCCTCAAACTCCTCCTCCTCACTGCTGTGCACCAGCATTGTGGCGTCCGACAGGGACTTCTTGTGGCCATAGCGCACGTTCCCCTCCCCCCCGTCCTCCGACTTGGTCCGCTCCAGGAAGACATTGAGCTGGGAGCCCGAGGAGGAACTAGGCGGGACCGGAGGGGGGGTGTCTGCTGCTGAGGCGGACACGGTCCTTTCCTTGACCCTCATGCCCTCCAGGCTGTACGCCAGGCCAGCAATCTCAATGGAGTTGCGTTTGTGGGCGTTGTGCCGGTGGGGGTGGTGCTGTGGGGTCCCGGCCAGAAACAGGGGTTCAGATACCTCCTGCAAGGAGTGGGCCACAGGCAGGCTGTCCTCCTGGAAGGTCTGGACTGAGTGGTGCACACGACGCGTGATAATCAGGTCTGGGTTGCTGCTGCTTACGTACAAGTGGCGGGACAGGTCAGGGGTGCTGTTGGCAGGCCGCGGGTGAGCGCCGTATGGGTAAGGTGGGGGAGGCCGGTACACCTGGGTCCTCATAATGTTGGCCGGAGGGTATTCCTGTGCCTGCTGCAGCTGCACGTTGGTCAGCTCGGGCACGCTGACGGCTCCCACCACCGGACGCCTCTCAGTGGGGTACGGGTAGGGGGAGGGGCTGTGGAAGCTGGAGTTGAGGTGGAAGGGGTAGGGGTGGGGCGCCCCCCCGCCGCCATGCTCCCCTCTTATCTCTGGCTGGCTGTAGACCAGGGGGTCGGGCCGGCTGTAAGCATACGAGTTCCCGATGTTTAGGTTCCTCATGGAGTGGCTCTGGCGATGCTCGTGGGCATGCACCATCCCCCCGCCGCCCCCCCGGCTCTTCTGCCTCATGAAAGTCTCGTAGTCGGGCGTGGCACGATAGGACGGCGGGATAAGGGCGCTGTGGCGGTGCGAGGGCACGTAGTCTGGCCTGGTGATGTCACTCCCTGTGATGGAGGGGTTAGAGGAAACGGGTGACGGCTGCATGTAGTGTTGGGGGTTGGTGAGGGAGCTGGTGCTGTGGGCGCTGTACACGCTGCCGTTACGCAGGCGGACATTGCCAACACCGCCGGAGCCGTAGTCGAGGGGTGAGCGGTCCAAGCTGGTCTGGGAGTGGTAGTAGTAGCCGTTCTGACTGTTCATGTACAAGTTGTCTGTGAGATAATTAACAATGTGCATGTTAGAATTATTCATAAGATAACACCCTGTAATATACAGTTCTGACTAAGTTCAAATAGAGATTACATCAGGGTGCAACAAACAGACAGCAAGTCAATCTGAACTCTAAGTACCTTGAGAGGAAGGCTCATTAAAGTGGCCATTGTAGTGCATCTGTGGTGGAGGCATCATGTAGGCTGGGGGCTTCGGCTGAAGAGAGATCCAACAAAAGCCTGATTCAGTTACTGCACACATGATCCTAATGCAGCTGTATGGACACACACACTTAATATTGTACTGGCCAGAGGCTGCGATGCTTGTCATGCGCTGCATTCCACAGGCCCTGTCTTACGTGACACAGAACATGCATGTGTGTGTGTTATGGTATGCCTTTGTCTATGCACTGGCACTAAACTATTTAGGAAGCACCTACACACTCGATCCCACAGGTGGCAGCAAATGACTCTAGGTGCTGAGCTGCCTAACCAGAAGAACACAAGCGACAGCCAATCAGGGCTGATCATCAAGGTGCCAGTCTGGATCAGTGGAGGCTGGTGAAATTTCATTGAGGAGGACCGGCTCATAATAATAATTGAAATTGAGGAAACTGAATGTTTTCACACTGGGTTTAATGTGTTTAACCCCTTTCGATTTACTCCAGTCTAGACATTTGTGCACCGTTTCATCAAAAACACCTGATGTAAACTTGTTTTTTGCGCGTCTGGCCCAGGTTAACTGTCGTGTCAATGGTTTTACAAATTCATGCAGTACTCCATCTTATAAAGTAAAGCTCACCAATCAGAAATGGCCCAAGGTGACTGAGTATTACGATCACCAACAACAAACGTGAAAGCCAAAAAAAACATTAAATTTGTGGTGTAGGAAACTGTAATCGGCTGAGTTGGATTTTAGTACTGAAAAAAAGCAGCACTTAGTGTACTACTTTGGATAAGGTAGTATGCAAGGCAGCCTTGAAAAATTTTAACATTTGTTTGACACATGAATTGCATTTGCTTGTCACTTCGATAATCTATTGTTATTGAGCTTGGTGTGCCAGAAGATAGCTAAACACAGCTGGTTGTGACTAGTAACTTGTCTTGTGTAGATGACAGCAACAGACTGGAGAAAGTAAAAGAACCTGTGAAGTAGACATGTTTGTTAAGATAGATGAGTGACGCACACACACTGAACGAGTTGTGCGGAGATGTAGAGTCAGTGAGTTGCTTCCCAATAGAGCAGCCAAAAGGTGCTAAAAACAAAGTATTACTATGTTCTAGATAACTAATGTGGCCAATGTTTTCTAAATTCATTATATTTCAAATAGGATAAGCAGCCTAACTGAATAATATGATCAGCTGTTTGAACTCATCAACGTAGCCAATATCAGGGTGACTGAAGCACTTTCCATTAACATTTTCAATGAAACTAAAAATAGCTTTTTCTCTAAAGTGTTGAGAGTAAACAGGGTTCAAGTGACAGTACTAACCTGAGAAAGTTGTTATAATCGTACACAGCACATTAGCTTTGCATTATAATGCACATTTGTAGTTATTAATTATGTACATTTATTATTTGAAATGCATGTAATACGTATCATGTGGTAATGCTACATCACATTTTAAATCTATTACAGTGAATATTGAACTGAAGCTTGACTTAAAATTTAATTGCAACTCAAATCGCAATATCTGTCAGGAAACTCTTATATTTTCCACAAATCATTCAGCCTTACTACCAGAAGGGGGAGACAAAATTCCACACTACAGCTTTAACATGAGCCCACCGTACTCAGTTCAAGTTCACCAGCCTCAACTAGTCTGGAGTTTGCTGGTTTTGGTTGGTGGCCATGAACACCTTTGTTTGTTTGGAGTCTTCAGTTCAACCACACCTTTTACAGGTCTCTCCGTTATACTTTCTTGTACATGTTTTCTTAGTGTCTGAGAACCAACCACCAGCTTGGGCTACAGTTGAAGACAGAGCTGCCTCTGAACTTAGTACCGTAAGCAGCCTGACCTGTTACATTTAACAACTGGTGACATACTGATTTCTCACACAGATGCACACACTTGAGATCCAGGCCCAGGGTGTACCTGTGTGGTTCACTGGCAGCAGGTTATTAGTTAAGTAACAACATGTACATGAGTGGATCACCTGCAGCAGGTTATTAGTTTAGTAACAATGTGTGCATATGTGGGTCACTGGCAAAAGATAACTGGTTTAGTAACAACATGTACATCTGTGGGTCACCTGTAGCAGGTTATAAGTTTAATAACAGCATGTACATGTGTGAGCCACCTGGACCAGGTTATTAGTTTAGTAACAGCGTGTACATGTGTTAGCCACCTGGACCAGGTTATTAGTTTAGTAACAGCATGTACATGTATGAGCCACCTGGAGCAGGTTATTAGTTTAGTAACAGCATGTACATGTATGAGCCACCTGGACCAGGTTATTAGTTTAGTAACAGCGTGTACATGTGTTAGCCACCTGGACCAGGTTATTAGTTTAGTAACAGCATGTACATGTATGACCCACCTGCAGCAGGTTATCAGTTTAGTAACAGTGTGTACATGTGTGGTTCACTGGCAGCTTACCAGCGACATCCTGGTGGAGGATCTCCGTCTCACTTGATTCGCTGTGGGAGGCTGGGTTTGGCTGAGAAGAGGAAAATAAAAACAAACATGAGCCAATTTTGCGCTGTCTCGTGCAGGAGGCCTGAAGAAAAGAAATTCCTGTTTAAAAAGCAAAATCTGCACTGCATCATTATCCAATCTTTATTGATTCACAAATAACAAAATACAGTTTGTACAGCTTTTGTAAGCTCGCCAATAAAAGACAACGTAGTTGGCTTCTCGTATCGTGGAATTCTACAAAAATCACAAAATTTTGTTTAAATACATGATCTTTCCTCAGCCCTTAAAATTGTAAGTGCTGACAGGAGGCTAGTGTCATTTGTGTCTAGGGTGTTCTGAGGGGTTTAACGAAGGGTGTTAGCCTGCGCTGTAGGCGGTGGCTGAGGACAACATTGCTCACCCCTTGTTAGAAGGCAGAAAAGGAAAGCGAGGGAAGGAAAGAGTGAGAATAGACTTCTGGGGAACCTCACAAGGTGGAGGAGGGGCAGCCTCCTCTCTGGGGGGGAGGAGATAGGACAGGAGTGAGGACAGCACGCACGTGTACACACAAACACTGGGCTAGGCTCATTAGCAGATGCACTTACAAGCTACTCTTGTTGATCTTATAAAACTTTTGCCTGGCCAGACACATCCGGCACACATACTTGGAGGTTTCCATGTCTTCCTGTAAAGGAGAAAAAAACATCCACAGCATCATCCTCTGTCTAGCAGACTCGCAGTGATTCCCTTTTCACAGTACATGGTGCTAGAGCCTGCGGTTATTGACCCTACACGTCTGGACTAATGACCACCAAACAATCACACTTTAATGTTTTTCTTGAAAGATCCACTAGACAATACATGCACTGTGACAGAAGAGTACGCTTAGTCTGTGTGTGGTACAATGCTAAGAATGGGAAAATAGCGGTGTGTGGTGTCGTCGTCTGCGGTTTGACACTAAATGACTACAATGTAAATGAGACTCACGGTCTGGAACTGCACGCTCTCCTCTTTGTTGACCAGCTCCAGGGCAAAGAAGGACTTATTGTGAGTCATGTTGTTAATTTCATTCCACCTACGCAGCCAATTTAAACACAGAAAGGCAAGGGGCGTAAAGCAGTGTTCACATTTTGGACTGGACAAAACTTCAGTTTCTACAACCTACCGTGGGAGTGTACTGACATAAATAGAAACCAAATCTGAGTCAATATTAAGTCTACATCCAACACTGAATAAGATATTCTAGACCAGGGTTTCCTTAGACCTCTCCTCATTTTCACATTCTGGTTTTTAAGTGGCACATCTGCTTGAATTAGTGAAAGGCTTGACTAGTGGAAGACTGAGCTGCAGTTACAGCGTAGCCAAGCATTGTTGCTGACCATGGATATCCCTTCATGGCCACCGTCTCTTCCAGTGGGATAATGCTCCATGTCACAAAGCACACATCTTCACAAGATGCGTGTTAATATGGCTAAACTAACCAAGACATGGGAAGGAAAGTTTTCAAATCCCACCCCATGGTGATAACAGACAATACATTTATTAATTAGTTTAAGATGATTTCCTGCAGTTCTACACATTTTCACTGAGCCAAAGTGAACTTTTGCAGTTTCAAATTGTAACACAACTAAATAACAACATATTTAAAGTATTAAAAAAATCATTAGGATGAAAAGTCGGCATACAGTGTGACCAATGCCTGTCTGGATATTATGTGAATTATACTCTGTTTGCAGAACTCCGGCTGTAATTTGCAGACCATAGTTTAAGAAACACTTTTACTCTGATCCTGTCACTGCCAGGTTACTGGGTCACAAAAAAAAAGGACCTAAATATATCACCGTCCATCTAATTCAAAATAGCCAGAGAGTGCTAACTAAGTATAGTAGCTAGCTGTGGACTGAACCAGACCTGAAATGTGGAGTCATTGGTAGTTCCAGAGTTACTGCTGTCTGTAGACTACAGACACACATGCATAATGGCCGTCTTTCACACAGTATCTTATTTCGAAGGATATTATATAACAGGACAAGGGTATTACTGTAAAACCTTTCAACTGAAATATATATATATATATATATATATAAAAGCTTTACTTGAATACGAGGGGTGGTCTGCCATTTTTGTGCTTGACAAAGATGCCATCCAGACAAGCCCCAAGGAGAATGTCAGTGCCTTGGCTGTCCTGTGGGGATGGAAAGAGAGAAGATAATTTATTTTAATTAATTTCCCCCATCATCTCTGCTCCCAATTGGTCTTGTCCAACTTTTACTCACTACATGGCAGCACGGAATCCTTAAGTCAGCTCATGCACGGGATGATTACATTCACAAACTATACACCTGTGATTAAAAATGTTCAGGCACCCGCTCTGCACGTAAGGAGCCGCTGGAGACCAACGTGGCAAGTTAGATAATCCAACTTACCTATCCCAAATCCTGGGCAGTGCTATGCCAATGTGTGCTGCCTCATGCCAGAGGCCCAGGCAAGAGAGAATAGAATTAAATGGAATCTAACGAATGAAAAATGTGGACGTCACATACCTTTAAGTTCTGTGTTCTTGGTGTCTACAAAGTGTTACTTCAAAAATACAATCAGTAAACATTTCTGTTCCTGGGGAATTGCATTTAAATCTTCTTGAGTTATACAGAATTGTATTGAAGAAAACTACAGTGTTGTTTATAATTGAGTGGGCATATCTCATGCCTTTTTACACATCAAACTACAGCAGTGTGCCTAGTAAATCCACTGGTGAATCTACTTAGAATGTAAAATACAGAACAATCTTCTCTGCAACAAATATGCTGCTTGCCAGTGCACAAACTTTATACAACACATTGTTGTAGCTTGTCTTAAAGTAGCTACAAGCTTTTGTAACCATTTTAATTTATTGAAGCAAATTATTTTCTGTCCTACAAAATGTGGCAAACATTAACATCATGCGGGTACCCAACTTTGGGAATAGCTGGTTTCATCTAATCAGCACGTTGGGTGTTTAACATTTGTAACACAATGACTAGCTGAGTGCCCATCAATGCAGGTCAGAGCGAGGGGAAATTAAATGTCACCTTTATACAAAAATGGTGTGCTTTGTTGATCATTGTTTACACAAAACAAGATATCTGCACGATGTACGAAAGTCAATATTTGGATGTCCTACACCAGGGGTCAGCAACTCCGGTCCTGGAGGGCCGAAACACTTCTGATTTTTGGTTTCTCTTTCTAATAAGGGACTGGTTAATACCTGGGAAAGCAGGTGATTGCAATTAACTACTAGGTAAAATAAAAAAATCCGAAGTGTTTCGGCCCTCCAGGACCGAAGTTGCCTACCCCTGTCCTACACCATAGTTTGGGAAAAAACACATCGTAAGGCCAGAGAAATTGACCGTGACACGCATAAGAGTAAACAAACTTAGGAATGCACAGACAGACAGCGACTGTTCCATTGTCTTCCATATCTGCTGAATCTAGGTAAAAGGCTTTGTGGATAGTTCCAGTAGTGCAGTAAAGCTGTCAGTCGGTGGTGTTCACCTTGGCTGGGGTACTCTCCTGGCCATAGCCCTCCATCTTCTCCACCTCCTGCATGTACAGCATCTCAGCCTCTGGGGCAGGCAACCCCCTAAGAGAAACAAACAACAATGTAGCCAAGTTCCATAGAGAACACGCACAACATTATTTGTTTCCTAATCGTAAAGTGTCTGTGGATCAATATAAAGCATTAAATATTTTATTCCCCTCGTTATTATTACTACTACTGTTTGTATGTATTTAAAGCTGTAAATACAAAAATGTTTTTCATGCAATTAACATAACAATTGACTGAATAATTTGATTTAAATAATTTAAACCTAAATTTATGCATTTCTAGCTATTAGCTAGGCTACCTGAACCCAGGAACAGTTTGAGGGTGAAGGGAATTCAAATTAAATTGTAATTTCAATTTTAAATTGAAATACTATTTAGAGGAATTCCTATACATCACTGCTGAATGAAACGGCTAATCTGGAATTGTAATAGATTTCAAAGGAATGTGCACATACAGTGGAGTTAAATTAATATATTTTGTAAAAAAATAAACAGATACTGGTCCATTCCGAAACAGGATGAATACATCACACACTTCATTTAATGCTGGGTACACACCACAAGATAATCGGTCTGACTTTGGGCCGATTTTCCCCCTTCCGACAATCCTAGGTATGTCCCGATTATCTTGATGGTCCTACAGATTATTTTATCAGATTGTCCCTCGGTGTGAGGTGTGTTAAGAGTGATCAACCTGCTCGGAAGAACGTCGGAGCCACCCCGATCGCGAATCGTATATATTCGACATGTTGATTTTGAGGTTGAACATGTGAAAATGTTCTTTTGCAAGCTACTAATTACAGGTAATGCTCTACAAAATAGTAACTCTTCAGTAACCTGTTGTTTTAATCAGTAGCCTACATCCCTGGGATCCATATCTGGGAAGTTTTGAGCATGTTTTTAAAATTGCGCCTTTTACGAAAGACCACTTGTATAGCTAGGCTACATTTCAAATGATTCTATTTTAAAACTAAAACCATAAACCTGCACCTTTCTTAATCACATTCTTCATTTGCAGCAGGACTGCGGCAACATTATTTGGCTGAGTCGGTTCCCACGTGTGTTTTGTTTACATGAATGTGCAATTCGTGTGTCTTATTTTCATGGTCTGCAGTTGCGACTTTCATTCAAAAATAAGGTTGTTCTCATTCAGTGCAGCTGGCAAATGACACTGTATTTTGTAAATAATTACATTTAACATAAACATTAAAATACCGGTATACAAGCTATAGTATAAATCCAAACCGTACGTAAAATAACACCGGTATATGGTTTTTAAAGGTATACCGCCCAGCCCAAGCTGATTGGTAAAATGACTAGCTGGTGGTACAGTAAATAATTGTATAGTTCAATCATCCATACAGTCAGCTGCTGCTCTACATCTGCTAATATAATAACTAAGAGAAAACACACATGGCAAGAATACACCTTGTGCCTACAAAATCCCTTGCAACATGAACTGCCCTGCAGCTGGGGCCAAGATGTGAAACCGGTCCCCGTGATGTTCTCGCTGTCTTTTTATCTAAACTGCACTCTCCAGCAATCTGTCCAGACTGCTCATGTGAAGGATGAGTACGAGGTTGGAAACTGACTTGTTGGGCTGGTGGGATGAAAACCAGCTGGCCCTATACTGGAGGTGTAAGCAGAGTTGGTGCCAGGCCAGCATTAGCTCTGGGCTTTCATCTATCTGCCTGAAAGTAAATCCCGTCTGAGGACACACGGCCCGCTGACCGGTGCCAAACGAAAGCACAACTTACTGAGTCGCTGCATGCGTCAATGTGTTCTTGATTAAAGGAGATGTGATGGGTGAGGTTTCTGTGCAGAATAACTTCCACAGATGGAAAAAAATCTGAACATCTCACCTGTAATTGTGATAAAGCAGAGCCACTTTCTGAGTGGCCTCTTCCAGGACTCTTTCATCCTGGATCCAGCCCTGGAAATAAATGATTTTCTTTTGGTTTTAATAACTATTGATAAGTTCAGTAAGCATCACGGTATCCTTAATCAAAATGTAGGCTGGTCCTCTCTACATCACAATACACATGTTATCTAACATCTGTATCTTCATACAGTAGCACAAGTCTCAGGATCTCTCTAGAGTGGTTGTTGCAAATTACAAGAAATGCTGTCAATCCTAGCTGGGAAAATAATAAAAAAATAAATTAAATAAGATGAAATTATGCAAAACAAGAACTTTGACAATAAAAGTCAAAAGAAAAAAACCTACGATAGGAAAAAGCACGAACTTCTGAAGAAACTCCTGTGAATCATAACGATCGAAGTCTCCAAAATCAGCTGAAACACAATGAAATACAAAAAGTTTGTACACCAGATGAACACAAGTAAATAAATGTCTCAATGGTTTTCCTATCAGTGAATACAACAAACATCACATAAAAACAGCTTTAATTTGAATAGGTCCACCTAATGTGTCTATTTCAGCAGTTTGTGTAAGAGACTGAAAGCCTGCATTACATTTTCAGAATGGCGTGATGGAGATGGTGCTGTGGCATACAATGACAAGGCAACAATATTTTAGAAAAGCTGGGGACCCATTTGTTACAGTAGGGTGAATGACTGAGCATCTGAAACTGTAGTGGACAGTGTTAAAAGCAATCTCATACTGCCTGCACGCAATGTTCAAAGCTATGTTGACTATTCTAGTTATTAGCCATGCTAGCCAACAACTAGGCTACTTCCCCCACATGCCACCAACAGCAGCAACGTAAAAAACAGACCATGTCAGACATGTTTAAGCTAAAATCAAAAACAGCACCTTTGTTATCTTTTTTAGCAATTACTTTAAGCTTTTAGCAATTAAGCTTTCAGCATTATTAAGATGCTATTCTCATAGCTTACTATCCAGGATGAGAAGCGGCCATTGGAGCCCAGTAAGTGATCTCAATTGCAGTGAGGTGTTAACACCTTGGCCAGTAAGTTGCCTGATATAACTTTGCCAGTAGTGTTTGAGATTCTTCTGGCAGAGCAAAAGTGGGAGGCCAGAAATGTCAGAATGGAGACTCATGCAAAGGCAGCTTGTGCTGCCTGGGCCTGGACAGTTTATAGGTTGGTTAGGGCTTTATGGCACTTGTTAAGCATCTGACATTAACAGACTTGTTAGACTCAATAAACCCAAAATAACATTTTTGACCAGGCAGGCTTATTATTAAACCAGATTAAAATAGTAGGATTTGTCTTCATGTAGGTACAGTAAAATAACGCTGATATTCTCTTCAATACAACTAAATCTTGTTATGTACAGTAAAAGCTTCCTAAACAAAAAAATGCATAGTACAACTGAAATGTTTGAGTCTAGATTCAATAACGATCTTTGACACCATACAACTTCACACCTGCTGCATTTACAGTTGCAATAAAAATGATTCAACCCCCATTGCAAATCAGGTTTAATTTGTCAACATTTACTTTCAGCTGTTTGCGAAGAACAAATCAAACAAAAGCATTTGAAATAGCTTAACACAACAAAGGCATCAAGTGGTTCCCCAAATCCAACTGAATATGCAGCTCATGACTTCAGCAGTCTCAAAAATGGAACACATGCAATACATTAACTGGCTAGGGGTTTGTTGAGTGTCACGTTGGACTGCGTGTGAGAAACATGGCTAAGAAAATAATGGTCCAAAAGTTAAGAAATCAACATCCTTCACAAACAAGGAACAGGGTACAAAAAGATAGCAAAGGCATTGAATGTTTCCAGAGAAACCATTGGAAGCATATTTCACAAGTTCAAAGTGAAGGGAACAGTGGTTACACTACCTGGACGGGGCAGGAAAAGCAAGCTATCATGAATGCAACCAGATTTCTGAGATGGCAAGTTGTGAAATAAACTTAGTGACTGTAAAAGACCTACAGCAAGACTTGGTGGCCAAAGGCACTGAGATTTCAGTGAGCACAGTAAGGCGCATACTACACGGGGATGGTTTTCATGCCAGAACTCTAGGACGTACACCACTACTGAACCGAAAGAACAAGAAAGGTCTGCTCCAATATGCTCAAAATCATATAAAGAAGCTACAGTGTTTTTTTTGGATTTTTTGAACTTTTCAGCACGATGGATCAGCGGTATGTCTGGAGGAAGAACAATGAAGCATGTGCTGAAAAGAACAACTTGCCTACAGTTACGCATGGTGGTGGCTCGGTGATGCTTTGGGGCTGCTTTGCATTCACTGGTATAGGAAATTTGCAGAAGAAATTCCCCCAAGGCTTGTTTGCAGAAGAAGTCCTAGAAGATTCTACAGTGGTCAACACAGTGACCTGACTTGAAACCCATAGTAAATCCCTGGTGGAATTTGTAGAAGGCGGTTGCAGTACACACACAAGAATATTACTGAAGTGGTACTAAAGATGCTTGCCATACAGGGGGATGAATAATTTTGTGACTGGAGAAGTCAATATCAGTTGCATTTGCAATTAAATTTAAGGAAACCATTCGAAGGATTCGTTGTGTTGAGCTATTTCATTTGCTTTTTTTAATTGGTTGGTTCATTGCAAATAGCTGAATTTCTGTACATTTTGACAATAACTTTGACAATAAATGACAATAAATTTCTGACCAACAATGGCCACCAAAGCCATGTTTTTTTACACTGCCTCACATTCACACATTCATTCACACATTCATACACCGAAGGCGGTGTCAGCCATGCAAGGCTCCAGCCATCTCGTCGGGAGCAGCAGGGGTTAGGTTTCTTGCTCATGGACACCTTGACACTTGGTCAGGAGGACCTGGGGATCGAACCACCAACCTTCCGGTTGCTAGACAACCTACTTGACCCACTGACGCCCATGAACCTGATTTGCAATTGAACTAAATAATATTGATTGCAACATTGATCCTGAACAGCTTCAGGATCAATAAAGCATTTGGGATTACAACAACAGGTCACAACAGTGTGCGAATATGATGCCAAAATACATAATCCGTGACAGCCAAAGATATAATAAGCTGACATGTCATAATGGTCTAAACTGGTCGTAATCCTCTATATACTGTTAGTAGACGTGTACTCATTTAAAGTTACCTTGCACTGCCAAACCAGCCAGACGAATGGCCTGTTCTATGGAGCATGGAATTCTTCCTTCCAGTACGTCCTTCTTCAACTGGAGGTAATACTGATACCTGTAGGCAGGCAGAAGAAAATGTTTTTTGAATCCTGGGCAATTCCTTGGTAACAGAATTATGCAGAGACTAACTTTAAGATGCATGTCAAAACAGAAAACATAAGTTTAAATCAGGTGGTTTTAATTACAAGAGGCACAAATCTTGACATAGTACACAATTTTGACTGACCCTCTTCTGCTCATTAGTGCCACTTTTACAACCAGTGGCCAAAATGGCAGACTGCATCTTTAGAATGTTGTCCTTTTGCAAAGTTCTGAAGTTGCGGTCCATTTATACACACATGACAGAGTCACAGGCAGGGTTGTGTAGGTCACTTTTACAAGTAATCCTATTACTTTAGAGAAGTAACCTACCCAACACTGGTCACAGGATCTTGTTGTGAGATCTGTGATTTTAATTGCAGCAATAAAATGCAATTTCTTTTTGTTTCCATCAGCATGTTTCTTAGTTACACAACACCATGTCCAGTGCAGTTGATTCACCCACAAAAGCAAGCATTTACTACTTGAAAGTTACACTTAACTGCAGTCAGGTCAAGAACCTGCTGTGTACAATGACTGTCCTGAGATGATTTCTGAAAATTTGTGAAGAAATTCTCCAGCTGTGCAAACCCACAGACCAGTCGTCGGAGTGGTTGGTCTCAAAATCCTGCAGGTGAAGAAGCCTCATATGGGCATTCTGTGTTGGCGTGGTTACAAAAAATTGCTGCTGTGAAGCCAGTTGAACTTATTGTCAAATGCTTTACAAGAACGTTAGAAGCAGCTTATATTAGAGAAATCAATATTTCTTTACCTGGTGTCCTGGTGGACATTTCTGTAGTCAGCATACCCATAGGACACTCCCTCAAAACTAAACAAATCTTTGACATTGTGTTGTGCGACAAAAGAAAACATTAAGACAAAGTGGCCTTTCATTGTCTCCATCACAGGGTGGAATTGTGTAATGACCATGCAGTCTACTCAGATTCTTGGTATCGCACACCAGTCAGGTGGACAGATTAACTTCACAATGGAGAAATCCTCACTAACCAGAATGAAATTAATTTTGCCTAGCATTTGCAAGGAATATGATTTTTGAAACTGGGATGTAGGGGAAGACAGAGAGGAAGGGCACAGACAGCAGCTTATGGAACATTTAGATCCTTTTTTAGTTTTAATTTTTTAGTTGCACTGGTGCAAGATATACATTTTACATGGCAGATCAGATCTTATTTTCTAGAACACTTACATAATTTGATCAATTAATAAACTGCATTACTCTCAGGATTCCTGTACTGGAAGTGTTTGCCTGCCCCTGTAGGCCATCTGTTAGAAAGGGGCCAGCGGCTGTATGTCGAACAAGTGTGCCCATCTTCATTCCTTCCTGACATAAACACTAGAATCCTCCTGGAAAACACATGCCTTCTTATTGAATAGTGCTTAAAACCCCAATTGTGTGGAAAACACAGCCCTCCTTCCACTAGCGCCACACACACACACACACACACACACACACACACACACACACACACACACACACACACACACACACACACACACACACACACACACACACACACACACACACACACACACACACAAACACACACACACACACACACACACACACACACACACACACCCACACACACACACACACACACACACACACACACACACACACACACACACACACAGACACACAGACACACAGACACACAGACACACAGACACACAGACACGTTTTAATTAAAAGCTGAGGAAGCTTAATCATGGGGGTGATAGACCTCTCACCCCATCCTGCGGCCGCTGCTACAGGCCGGATTGAGATCCACTCAGTGTAAAGTAATAGTTAGTCTGTTTTTTACGTTATTGTACATTAGTGTAGGGTAATTGTCTAGTTTGTATACAGTAGTTCAGGTTTTCCCTCAGAAAATGGGGGGGGGGGGTTGTGCAGAGCGTCCTAGTCGCAATGTGCGAAGGTATTTAGACTGCTTATGGATGCTGGTGACTAAGCGCAATGACATTAATGCTGTTCAGACATATAACACGTCATATTAACCATAGATATCCATAATAAAGGCTAGATCTCTCGTCCGCGCTGCTGGCCAATGGAGGTCGACGTCCGCACCTGGCGGCCATCTTGCCACAGACAGCTCGCTTACTCATAACATTGTGTGTTAATGGTGCATGTACTTTCAAATAACCATAACTTGCTCAATTTTCTACCGATTTTCAAACGGTTTGGATTGTTAAAAATG
>JACXGM010024016.1:0-15924 GCA_016801145.1 Umbra pygmaea
GGATCTAGTAATGAAAATGACCCAGCTCGAGGGGCGGCACCAAGTATGCATTTGAAAATCTCACTGTACGCAATTGGATATAACTACGACCTATCACCAGTGGTTTTTCGCTAAGCACCTATGGCGGAGCTAACTGGTAGATTAAACTCTTGCAAAAACAGCAAAAACGTCCTTCCTAAAAAGGAACAATTCGAGCACCATCTTCTGTCCCTCTTTTAGACAAAAAGCCAAGTCTAACTCGTCCATTGTAGTGGCCAAAGCAGTTTTAAACAACTGGTGTTATTACGATCTTACAATGTTTAGTAATGACTTCGAGGTCGCAGCGCTGTCGTCATCTGTTTAACACGCTTCTGGCACGCCTATATCAGATACATCGATGTGATTGGTGCAGCTCGGCTACAAGGGCATAGTTAATGAGCAGAATTACTCGGTGCCAGTGTAACTTGCTGAGCAAATTCAAATTGTGCTCTCGCGAGAACTCTGGATTTCCAGGTTAGGTAAACACTGCATCAAGGCTACTTTCCTTTGGTTGACAACAGAAAGTGAAAACATCTGCGACAAATTTTCTGTGACAATATTTTGGTTGGTGTGGACTTTACGCCAGTGTAGTTTGGTGAAACCAAACATTGACACAGCTTTAGTATGAAACTAACTAGTTTCAAGGTATCGTTTAGTGTGGACTTTGCACCCGAGTGAACTTGTACGCAAATCTGGTGCACCCGGCAGCTGTTATTGATCTGTTCTGTATGCTGTTAAGACATTAAAACAAATCCGTGAAAAAATTGTTTGTATATTTAACGGGTTACAGATACTCGTCAATTACATTTTTTATTTAAAGACAACTGAATGTTATAATCCTATCAGTTAACGGTTAATAATCGGATAACGAGTTGCGGTTGTCAGTCTGGAAAATTACCCGAAATGAGCATCCCTAGGTTCTTGTAATTGTTCATATCAAAGCTTGTGTTTATCTGAGTATTACTCATAGTCTTTATAATGTATTTGTCGTATCATCTTTGCCCTGGTCTCGTGTAATAATCCTCATTAGGCTAGGTGACCTTATTCTCGGTTGTCACCTTAAGTTTCTCTTTCTTGTATGACAAATTGATTTGTAGAGGAAACCAAAGCATCTTGTGCTCTCTCTTCCCAGTGTTGATGTTAAAGCTCTGTGGAAGAATGTTAAACACAATAGGTGCTTGTAACATCTTTGGGTGTGTGTGTACTGTTATCTTGTTCTTTCCTGATAACACAAAACAATAACACTTCACACTTTCCCTTCAATATATATGTGAGTGAGAGCCTTAATGAATAAAGTGTCAGTTCTAAATCAGTGTTCTGTTCTCAGCGTATTTTATTCTCAAATTAGTGTAATGGAATTATAGTTAAATGTGTAATTCAATTAAATTAAACCTCTAAGTTCAACTATCTTGCTAATGAATCAATTTAAATATTAACTCCTCCCCTGTTTTACATTGACCTCTGTTCCCACAAAAAATATAAAACATTTAAAAGTTCTTAAATAAGGTCTTGATGTTAATTTGTATGCAAATAACGTTGTTTGAACAGGACAGACAGCTATTGGTCTTCCTTGAAACAACACATTTTCCTGTAGAGTTAACCTTTAGCTGCCTCACAGTCTAAAAAGTTTTCAGCATCTAATTGGGGGAATAAATTCTGGCAAAAGAAAAATCCTATACAAATCAAATATTCGATTCCAAGAATCCTATCCCTAAAATGGGGAATGATTCATTTAAATTGTAACACTGTATCTGACTTCAAATTGCATATCGTGTGTGTGTGTGTGTGTGTGTGTGTGTGTGTGTGTGTGTGTGTGTGTGTGGTGTGTGTGTGTGTGTGTGTGTGTGTGTGTGTGTGTGTACGGACCACTGCTTGGGTGCCTCTAGCAAACTCTATGTTTCAGACCCAGGTGCTTTTGATCACACCCAGTTTGTGTCTTATTTAAGGAGAGTACTCTGACGACATTGTATTGCATTTTCTGATGAGGGTCTACCGACCTAAAGCTTAATTTATTTAACCATTTGCATTAACTTTTAATGTGCAGAGATTTCCTCATTTTTTTCTTGACGTGTTAAATTTATCTCCTGCATCTAAACAAAGCAGCAGGCAGGGGTTCATTAGGGCGATATGGGAGCACACTGCCAAATGGGAAAATAAGGGATTTTTTTTCTAGTCAATTCTATAATGGAAACAGCCTTATCTGTGTTCTAATCTAGACGTTTGATCTGCCACTAAATGTCCAATCAGGCTGAAGTCATGCTTCAAATGGTCACGCCCTTTTTGGGGCGATTTCAGTGAATGAAAAACACCAAAGAAGTCACCCATAGACTCTCATGTAAAATGTGTTTTTTCTAATATACCCTATGGGTATTTTATAATTTTGCATGCCCAATTTTTCAGTTTTTTATTTGTTAAAAAAAGTTTGAATTATCAAATAAATTTCGATCCACTTCATGATTGTGTCCCACTTGTTGTTGATTCTTCACAAAAAATCACAGTTTCATATCTTTATGTTTGAAGCTTGAAATGTGGCAAAAGGTCAAAGTTCAAGGGGGCCGAATACTTTCGCAAGGCACTGTATTTGCACTGAATGTACAGTATTTATTATCTAACCTAATACCGTTTATATGTGTAACTGTACACCTGAATGTTTTTGCTTTGTGTAACTTAATGTCGCCTTGCACCTTATCTTGGCCAATTCGCGATTGCAAATGAGAACTTGTTCTCAATTGATTAACCTGGTTAAATAAAGGTGAAATAAAAAAATAAAATCACAATGAGTTAATCCTCTCATTGCAATATAGTTGCAATATAGTTGTTTACTGGGGAAGACACTACTCCTAGTAAGAAAAATAAATGGTGGCAAAAACAGAGTGGCCACAAACACCCACAACAACAATGTAGAGAATCAGCTGCCCTTGTACAAACACTCCGCTAGACTTGCGAATCAAACAAGCAACATGTTAGCGGTCTACTTACAGGGTACAGGTCTACATATAATGAACATTTTAGTGCTCTACATAACAGTGTCTCGACTTGACTTCTAACATAACACAAGCATTAGCACAATAACCCACGTCCTCTCATCAGTGGGGCTTGCTTAAGAAAGGAGCAGGCAGACACAGCTGATCCCACTTAACGCTGATGAGAGCAGTGGGGGGCTTCAGTAGGCGGGGGACTCCAAGCACCTAAACCTGTGCGCATCTGCAGGGGGAGCTCCAATATCTGCCATGCTGACAGTTGTGCAACTTTTCTTATTTAAAGGTACAATATGTAATATCAATCAAAACAATAACAAAATACACACTTTGCATTAAAAGCAAACATCACTATACATATATTATATATATTTCTTAGTTGTGTACTTACATTATCCTAAATGTTTCCACTAACTTTAAAATCCAGAGAAATTTGTAATATAATTCGAAGACACGGGACGTTTCATTTTGTCGCCCGTAAATGGCGTCATATAACCTGTGACTGCTCTAGTTGTTACAAGATCCAGGGAGCCGCCAAACATAACATGAATAAAGTTATAATTTTTTAACAATATATTACTTTGTCAGTGAACATTTTTTTCTGCCGGAGATGCTAGATTGGAAGGTTGTCACTGACGACGATAAAAAAACCCATGATCCCACGCAACCTCCCGACGTCATCCAAGTACATCTTTTGCTATTGTTTTGATTGAGAGCCCCCTGGCGGCCAAAAATTACATATTGCACATTTAATCTAATGTGTCGGCATGGCCTTTAATCTATCTAGGCTGTAGTAATTCTGATTATATGTCTTCCCATTATTTCTCTAAACCTTTATTTTAAATGTATATATTGTAGTTTTTTCAGTGCGTTCTATTGTCCAGAGTGACTTACAACTCAACAGCAACAAATTCTTGGAACAATGTACGGTTTAAATGCCCCACTCAGGGACAAAACATTTGGCACAGTCAGGAATCAACCTGGCAGCTTTCCAACTGCAGGTGTGAGTCCTTAAACACTGTGCTGTTTTGCAATGTCCCTTTACTTCATATCATCACAACAAAACAATTTTATGAACAGGGGAAAATTATTTTGTACTACTAAACTTGGGATTGGCCCCCTTGGTCCTTTATGAGGGAGAGGTGAAAAATCCTGTCTTTCTATGGCTACGTGTAAGGGAGGGGCTCTTGGACTCCTCATTCACAGGGAATCTTTATTTGACTTTTATTTAGATGGTTTGTTCTTATTTATAATATTTGGCAAATTTATCACTTTCTTTAAACTGTGTCTTGGCATTGCAGTGTTCTTAGTAAATCTTAACATGCTATGTTAGTGTCTATTTATAAATGAGATTTTATACCTTGAGAAACTGAGTGTACATCTCATCATTCTCTTTTATGCTATAATTTCTACATCTGACATTGCTCCATGTGTGCAATTGTTATTTTGGCTATTTATATTTTATATAAGCATTAACACGACAGACTCTGCGTTGCCAGGGAATAACTCTGCTTTCAGCCTCATGGCTTTCTACACTGCTGAGGTGTGCGGTTATTCCCTGGCAACGCACAGTCTGGAGTGTGTTAATGCGCTTATAAAACGGTTGCCAACATTTTATTTGTAAAATATTTGTTTTAATTAGTATTTTTAGCGAAAGAAAATGGTCACGAGGCGTGCGGTTATCGTGAAACATTAACGTACCCCCCACCACTCCTTTTACTGTTGCCATGTTAGTATGCCACAAATCAAGTAGTTCCTATAAAACGGATCATTTAGATCATTTATAACGAGGTCTGAACACTTATGTACAGTTTCATTTAATTTAAATGGCATTCGTTAGCCAGTTTGCTTAACTGATGCATTTTTTATCCAATTCAAATGTTTACGTGATACAGACCTTACTATCAACATTCAATCTGCCTGTATAGCTACTTTACTGACGACATATGGTTAACGCAGTCAAGCCAACATCTGTGCAGTTTTGCAATCCAAGTGCGTTTCTTAGAATTTTGTTTCTGAACATTTATATACTACATCATTGGGGCGGCAGTGGCTCAGTGGGTCAAGTAGGTTGTCCAGCAATCAGAAGGTTGGTGGTTCGATCCCCGGGTCCTCCTGACCAAGTGTCGAGGTGTCCATGAGCAAGACACCTAACCCCAGCTGCTCCCGAAGGCTGGCGCCTTCCATGGCTGACACCGCCGTCGGTGTATGAATGTGTGAATGAATGGGTGAGTGTGAGGCAATGTAAAGCGCTTTGGTGGCCATTGTTGGTCAGAAAAACCGCTATATAAATGCAGTCCATTTACCATTTACCATTTACATCCATCAAAAGCCACATTGTGCAATCTTGTCTGGAAACGAAACGTTATGAATACAGGCAGACTTCCATGTATATTATGCAGGTGCTGTCATTAACAGGCTAAAATTAATATAACTATTAATTTAGTATTCGTTCCCAGTTATTAGCTAGTAAAAATACTAAAGTATTTTGCTATCTGCTGTACTGCAGTTATGTTGAAGTCTTAAGTAGCTATTTGACCAACTGGTAGCCTATATTTTGTATGAGGTGTCAATGATTATTACAGTCTGTGCGTAAAAGTGTTATACTACTCTACGACTTGAAGATGCAGTTTCCAAAATATCAACGTATTTATAAATGGTTATATCTAAAAATGTGATGCTTTCTAGATTTCTCTCTGCTGTCAATTTTAAATTCGGATCTGATGAGTTAAGAGAGAAAAACTGCGATGGTAATATCTGTTCCATTCCATAGAATATCATCTTTTCCAAAGAACGACATGATGATATGGATTTTTTTAAACATCATAAATATAAATCTCTTCCAGTGCCCCCTGAATAGGTTGGCATAGTTTGGGCAAAATCAGCACCAATCGCCGTAATCATGAAAAAGCCTAAATGAATTAATTGTGAATATGCATGTGAATATATCTAGGTAAATGCGAAAACTAATTTCTACTAGTAAATAAAATGTTTGCTTATTTTTTGTTTGCATATGTGGTTTAAACAACTTTCTATACATTTGAAAAATTTACTCTGCGACATCCATGATAAGGTTTGCACAGAAGGTCGGTGTTTATCCCTAAATCTTTTATAAACTGTTTACTTGACACAGTCGTGCGCTGTCAAATTGCGGGATTCATTTCAGTCGCGTTGCACTCTAACATATAGCGTTTGTCATCAGAAAAATGCAGTTAATTTAATTCACACTGTTATTACAAACAATGTAATAGCACACATAAAATGTAATTAAACACATGCCATCCCTCCAGCCCCGGATATATATCAATGGATTGTCTGAACCCCGAATGTCTGGTGACCTGCCCGGTTATTAATATTAGGATGATTTCAACGACAGAGGGAGAGAGATCATTCAATTTGCTAACAACGTGTAGGAAATTAATTGCAGGCTACATGCCTCAACAATTTACAGAAAAAATAAATAAAACATAGGCAGAACAATAGCTAATATCAGGCAACTTTTAAGTCTTATTCTAACAACCGTTTTCATAGATAATAATAAAGATGTCAACTGTAGGCTATTTCTTGATATTTTAAAATATGAAGAAAGGGGTCTAGGGTTAGATGGATAAACAACCCAACCCGTGATATGTGGAAAACTCAGTGTGTGTAATGTGAGTGGTAGGTCAGACATTAGGCTAACAAGCCAGCCACCGGTGTATTGACCGGTATTGACATGACAGCCACTAGCTAGCTATCGCTTCGTCACGAAAAAACACTTTATTACAAAAAAGATTAGATTACTTAAAACCTGTGGCTGGTTAGCATGTCTACATCAGTGACAATCTTTTTGTGGTAAGTGAATGTTAAAATTGTTTTTATTTTTTAGTCTTATTTGGAAGTTGTTGTTGAGATTTGAAGCGAGAGGAATTGTCCGCCATGTTTTTTATTTTGTTCAGCTCCTCAGGGGGGCGTAGTGATACTTTTTGATAACATCTTACAGACCTTCAGTGAAAAGGCAACATTCTACAGTGCGGATATCAGGGAATTGTCATAGGCTTGGAATGCAATTTTAGCCAATCAAGTTGCAGATATCACCGGACCCGTTTTATAAAGTGTTTTAAATCTTGCTCCACATTTGTCCATGTGCGTGCTTATTATAGCCACCAAATAATCAATCAGTTCTTTATATGTGTTTTATAGGTTTAATTTCATGATTAATATATATTTTCTTAGGGAAAGCCTATTCTGTTTTAATAAGGGAAAACATTTCTTCTTGCTATCATTTATCAAGGTATTTGATCCCTTTCACCATATTTCTTTCCAAGCTCTTTTTCTCAGCATAATTTCACTCATTTCTCCCATCACACATGAACATTTATGTAACAATGCATATATACAAAAAAATTCAATATATCAACTTGGCCTTTATTGTGCTGGTATTTTCTCTGGCCTGCATCAACAGGGTGTTTTTCTCATTATCGTGCAATGGGTTAAAATGAAGGTTTTATAATAATAAAAAAACAAAAAAGTGGGATTGGAAATGATGCACAATATAGAACAATGACAACCCTGTTGTCAAATACTGAAGCTGACCTTTCCCCCAAAAAATAAGAAAGAAAAAAAAAAAGAAAAAAAAATGAAGGTTTGGTTTTGCCAGAACAACATGTCTCGCCTTTGCTGGTGAACAGTCAGTCAAGCATATTTAGACACATGCAGTCATTTATGAGGCTTTGCCCATATGAAGTGTGTGTGTGTGTGTGTTTGTAAGGTATTTCCATAATGCTTAAGGATATAGTTCTACAATTCATAATTGTTTATGTATCGCATTCGTTTTTCGATTTACTTTTATCTTTATCATTCTGTATAAGGAAGGCAAGATTTTTTCCTACCTTCCTGTAATTTTTTTAAGGGACTAACCTTAAATTTACCTTTTATTAAGTCTGCCTAGTTTGGCAATGATTTCATATGTTTATATGGGAATATGATACAAACCATTTTTGAACCTGACCTTTGCAGATTTCACAAAAAGGCTGTGCTTTTTTGAATCCATATATTCTATATGTTCATGTTTTTTCTTATTAACCCATCCATGTCATTTAATTTAGGCCTAGTCAGTTATTTTCACTCAGGTTTTCATATGGTTCTGAAAACCCTCACAATTAGCTAGCTTCTACAGAGGGATATTGTCATATTATCTCAATTCCCTGCACCTCTGTTTTTGTGTTCATCATTCCACTCATTATTTAGGTTGCATATAATAGTCTTTCTCTGCATTAGCCTTTGAATTTAATGCTTTATCCTATAGCATTTGTATATCCACATGCCTATTGGTATGGCGTTATTGCACCTGTAAAAAACAACCATGTGCGTTCCACCCCTCCAAGCCATTGTAGATCAAAACGACATTGTGAAGATGTCCCTCAAAATATTTGCTCGGTAGGATCATACAGCTCATCTGCCATATTGTCTAACTACCACATGTGTTCGACCATATGCTCTATAACATTTGATCTCACTTATGATTAGCATTTTTACTATATGTTTAACGTCTTCACCTCCTGCATGTGGCATTCATACTAAGCCCAGTATCCCATCCTCTCATACATCTCTCACTCTATTTCCTTAGGTGGGACGTCAGTGTGGACTCTGATGATGTCACCACTGGCGAAGGGGCTTTTCCACAGGGCGGTGGATATGAGTGGCTCCTACGTGTATAATGCATCACTGAAGAAGGCGGAGTTAGACAACCTGATTTTCCTAAACAGGACAAGCTGCAACAACCTAGCTTGTCTCCGAAAACTCTCCATTAGTCAAATACTACGGGTAAATAACACACAAACAGGCAGACAGGCAATTGTGCACATTAAAGATTTAGTGTCAGTGTGAGACAATGTGCCAGCCTATATTTTTCATTACATTATTTTGCCACTAGAGGGCATCTGTGCAACACGGTGCATTGCTAATTGTATTGGTCCCTAAACGTTTCTAACCTTTGCACATCAACAAATTCTGCAGTCCCTATTTATTTATTATTCACTATTTATGTTATTTATGACACAGCTGTCCTCTGGAAATTATAGTTTCTGTGACAACTATTGTGTATGGATTAGTTAATTCTTAATTAGTAGTCCACTCCATAATTTTTTTCTCCCTCTTTTTATATTAGTTTTCTTCTAGTTATTATTTGAACAATGAAAAAAGGTAGGAAGAGAGGCTAGAATAGCAAAGCGCTGGATTCAAACCCATTCTAGCACTGGTACAGTATGCGTGTTTGGGATGCAAAAATATTGTAACAGAAATCAGATAAGGCACAAGTAGTTTTCTGCATTGCAAAAAATGATTGCAGCCTGAGTGCACTGGATATAAAAAACGATATATAAATGTAGTCTAGTCAAGAAAATTGCAGTTTATAAACAAAGACAATAGATGTTTTGAAAGTATGGCTATCTAGACTAATAAATATGGATCCACACATCACCGAAGTATTACCTGAGTGGAACTGGTACAGTAGAGCCGTTCTAAAGTAAATTGCGTGTGTGCAATCTATAGGTCAGTTTTCGAAGTCAGTATTCTAGATTCTAAAAGGTTTCACAACACACCAGAGTTTAAGGCACACCAGTTGAAAAACTTTGCAGTAGAATAGCTATTCATTATCAATCTGTCTCTCCTTACCTCTTCCTGCCAGGCCATCCCATGGCAAGAGTACCCATCATGGGCAGCTGATGATTTGGTAGACCTACCAACAAAGAACCAGTTTGTTGGGCCTGTGGCAGTGGTGGATGGTTACGTTCTCCAAGCCCCTCCGTTTGAGACGTGGGAAAAAGGTGGGGACTACAATGATGTTCCCTTCCTTATAGGGACCACGGAGCAGGAAACTGACTTTAGGTAAGTGATGATTGGTTTTCGTGGAATCCTTTTTAACCTAGGTTTTAAACACTGTTCCTGACACGACTGGATTCCTGTTTGTTGTGTAAAATTACATTAGCAGGAGGCTACTAAATTTGCTATTAATGACAATTATACTGAAAAACTATTCCAAACCAATGTTTTATTTTATTCTGATTGACATTTAAGTATTTCTCTGAATACTACAAAAACAACAACAACATTTGGGAGACAAAAAACATTTGATTTCATAAGTCTTCCTTTTGAATAGGTAAGTACTATTTGCTGTACTGTAAGGAACCTAGGGAAAAGTTGTTATAGCAGAGCTGTAAAAAATGTGTGTTAGTCTCATGCCCGAAAAGCAGTCTGGATTCAAAACACTTCTCCCACATAGCTCATATCCCAGGTACTCTTGTTTAAGGATTAAATTATGAATAGATACCGTAACAGATTAAGTGGCCCATTGGACATTTACTGCTGTATTGTGGGTTTAAAGATGACCTACAGATTTTCAGCTAAACTCTATCTTTCATCA
Source organism: Umbra pygmaea (assembly GCA_016801145.1). Taxonomy (NCBI): domain Eukaryota; kingdom Metazoa; phylum Chordata; class Actinopteri; order Esociformes; family Umbridae; genus Umbra; species Umbra pygmaea. The sequence continues at coordinate 10,399 of JACXGM010024016.1, forward strand.
ATAATCTTTCCAAATAATGCAGACATTTCTTAAAAAGTACAATCTAAAAACAAAACTAGATATTGCTAGAAATCATTGGACTGGATGCTGGTCATATGAGACAAGTTAGAGCTTTTTACTAAAACTCAAAGCACTAACAATACCTCAATACTCAAATTTAAGTTTTAAGTATCTAGTCATCACTCATCCCTAAAGTGAAGGGTAATGGGGGTAGCATAATACTGTGGGATGCTTTTGATCACCAGAAACTGGGTATCATTTTCAAATTCAAAGAAGGATGGATTGAGCAAAAGTACAAGGAAATAAACAGGTAAATGTTTTACAGTGACCCAGTTGTACTACTGACCACAATCCCAAAATAAAACCAAAGTTGCCTTAAAATAAATTTTAATATTTTAAAATAGAATGTAAAAAATAACAACATTCGACTATACCCTGTAATTTAGAAAATTGGTCATGACATTATATTGTGTATTTTATTCTATAATTTGTTTTTACACACATTTTGTCTCATTTTAATTTTGGGATGGCCAATTTTTTATTCTGGCCCTTCCTTGTCACAACAAATCCATAGCAGGTACAGGATGCAAAAATACAGTTGTATTTTAAGGCTAAACGTAGCTCCTAACTCGCTGATTAAGGAGAAACACTTAAAAATAATAGCCATGTCACTCCAAATTTTGGGACTCCAAATTTTTGGTCTTAGAATATTTCAGAAAGCGTTGTATGCTCCTAAATCTGTGGAAAGTTAGGATTCCCAGATAGCACTAAAACCAAATCAGAAATTATCTTAAAATGCATTATAGCCTACATTACATTTCAATATAGTTTGCAATGACATATATAGCGAGGTTAATTTTTGTATATAAATATTTATGTTAATCTTTCTATAGCTGAAATACATTGAATGATTGTGGTCTAGTAGTTGAACATATTGCCTTATTGTCGTACAACCTGTGGCACTAGTTTGTAGCTTGAATTCTGCTATATATTCGCCCTTCTTAGACACAAACCTAAGAATCTAAACACCAGCGCATTTCACAGAAAAACACATTTTTTTTGCAGGCATATATATTCCCAAGCGTCACACTTTCCCAACTTCTAAATGTCTCTTTAATAACTTTCTTCCTCTCAAGCACAAGTAACCAGAGAAATAAAAGTTGTATTTGCATCCAGTTTGGCTTTCGATTTGGTCTGACCAATGTAGCGTCAGGTCAATGTTTTAGTCTAATTCATACTTTAAAGGTGAAAACAACATGCCAGATAGTAGTAATAATAATTCATCAATTAATTCATGCATGAAAAATTGATGTACCCTTACAGTAAAGTGTAACCAGTGTGCTTATTCTAACCAACAACACACACACACAAATGTAATCTAAATTGATAGAGAAGTGACTGACACACACACACGCTTTATTAGTATTTCTACAAGGGTTTAGTTAATGATCGGGCTGTAATAAGACCACGTCAGCTCTGTAATCGCTGACAACCGGGACAATTTCATAGTAGTTAGTGTAAACCGGGACATTTTTGAGTAGGCAGGGTGTACATATTCAGATGAAGCCTTCGTCACAAGAAGGAACAGATTAGCAAACGTTATTAGGAAGCTAGCAAACTAGTAATTATGAAGATATTCCTGTTTTTCAGCTACGACAGCGTCATTCACTCTTGAAAATGTTAGCTAGTATCCATACTTTTGTAGGCTTTCATATTTTTTGTGTGGTGTACAGTAAGGTGACTGATTCTCGATAGATGTAAATATCTCAACTCCAAGTCTGGTAGGGACTTTGCAAGCTTCAAAGCAATGAAAACATCAGCAGGTGCTGTGTATAGATCACAAGTTCCGAGTAGGTTAATCTTTTCATGATATCTAATTTTAACATTTGGTTGATGATTGTAGTATTGGAAATCCAGGCCACAATTACCCTGGCTAGCCACTGTTCGTCACCATTTTATGGGCATTTCTTGCCCTCCAGGTATCCATGGTAAACATGTGACTGCAAAGTATCACTTTTGAAAAGACTGCTTATGCATATCTTTGAATCTGCTAATTGTTTACAAGCTGCTAGACTTGTAAGAGGCTGACAGTTTACTGAAAATAATATAGATATTCAAAAAAGTTTTGCCATGGTGTCACTGATTAAGCGTAACAGAGAATTATATATTCAAGTCATATAAGTCATTATTTTATTCTCAGTTTCATGTTTATTGTCGGTATATAATTCTTATGTTCATGTTTAAAAAGTGACACTATGGCTACATATTAATTTGAATATTTTTATTTCAATATGGCAACATCAAACATCTTAAAGTATTGCTGTGATTAATTCAGTGATAGAGCCATTCCCTATAGTCACCATGTATGGTGTGGTTGAAGGAGGGAGACCCAGGCAGGCAGATGGTAGATGAAAATGTATGGTGGTTTTTTGTACAGGTCCTTCTCAAGAAATTAGCATATTGTGATAAAGTTAATTATTTTCCATAATGTAATGATAAAAATTAAACCTTCATATATTTTAGATTCATTGCACACCAACTGAAATATTTCAGGTCAGTTATTGTTTTAATACTGATGATTTTGGCATACAGCTCATGAAAATCTCAAAGAATTAGCATATCATGAAAAGGGTCTCTAAACGAGCTGTTAACCTAATCATCTGAATCAACTAATTAACTCTAAACACCTGCAAAAGATTCCTGAGGCTTTTAAAAACTCCCAGCCTGTTTCATTACTCAAATCCGCAATCATGGGTAAGACTGCCGACCTGACTGCTGTCCAGAAGGCCATTATTGACACTCTCAAGCAAGAGGGTAAGACACAGAAAGAAAGTTCTGAACAAATAGGCTGTTCCCAGAGTGCTGTATCAAGGCACCTAAGTGGGAAGTCTGTGGGAAGGAAAAAGTGTGGCAAAAAACGCTGCACAACGACAAGAGGTGACCAAACCCTGAGGAAGATTGTGGAGAAGGACCGATTCCAGACCTTGGATGACCTGCGGAAGCAGTGGACTGAGTCTGGAGTACAAACATCCAGAGCCACCGTGCACAGGCGTGTGCAGGGTGGCGGGCTACAGGTGCCGCATTCCCCAGGTAAAGCCACTTTTGAACCAGAAACAGTGGCAGAAGCGCCTGACAGAGAAACAGCACAACAAAACAACAACAAATTTTGCATGTCATTCGGAAATCAAGGTGCCAGAGTCTGGAGGAACACTGGGGAGAAGGAAATGCCAAAATGCCTGAAGTCCAGTGTCAAGTACCCACAGTCAGTGATGGTCTGGGGTGCCATGTCAGCTGCTGGTGTTGGTCCACTGTGTTTTATCAAGGGTAGGGTCAATGCAGCTAGCTATCAGGAGATTTTGGAGCATTTCATGCTTCCATCTGCTGAAAAGCTTCACGGAGATGAAGATTTCATTTTTCAGCACGACCTGGCACCTGCTCACAGTGCCAAAACCACTGGTAAATGGTTTACTGACCATGGTATTACTGTGCTCAATTGGCCTGCCAACTCTCCTGACCTGAACCCCATAGAGAATATGTGGGATATTGTGAAGAGGAAGTTGAGAGACGCAAGACCCAACACTCTGGATGAGCTTAACCTCTTCATCCCTAAGCGTTTTTTCTGGTTTTGAAAGAAATAAAACATGCCCAAATCTAATGGAGTATATCTCCAAAACTACAAGGGCTATAAACATACTCGAAGGAAACACATGTGAGTTTTATCCTGAAGTGAAAGTATTAATGTGGGTACTAGTGTGTCAGAGTACATAAAAGTAGAACACAGAATAAATTTATGGAAATTAAAAAAATAATAATAATTTCACTAAAATATCACTAAATGTGTTCATTCCATCAAAAACCATCTGTTTTTACTTAGTTTCACATTTTAACCCAGACCTCTATCTATGTCCCCATTGAAATAAACCATTCTCTGGTAAAGTTTTACCCTGAACTGACGATGAGCTGGTGTCTGATGAAAACTGTAGCTGAGGAAAAGAAGCAGAATGGTTTCATCTAGATGAGATCTAGATCCAGGCTGAGGAAGAGGAGTCTGTGGCTGAAGAGGCAGATGGTCAGTAGAGCCGGTTGTGGTCATGGGAGGGGATGGCTGATCACCCTACAATCATCATCTCTGTGTATACATGTCAACAGAAAAGGAAATGTCTCAAAACATGTCCCCATTCACAATTAAAAACACTTTGTGAATCCATCTATTTGAGCTTGATGTTGTGAAATATTATGAAAACATTCATACATACATATACACACACATAAATATAACTAGTTGTGTGCTCATTGCCTCCATGCCACGCCGCATTGAAGCAGTCATTTCTGCAAAAGGATTCCCGACCAAGTATTGAGTGCATAACTGAACATAATTATGTGAAGGTTGACTTTTTCTTTTTTTTTTGTATTACAAACACTTTTTTTATTACAAACACTTTTTTTTTATTTTATTGGTCAGATGAAATATGCTAATTCTTTGAGATAGGAATTTTGGGTTTTCATGAGCTGTATGCCAAAATCATCAGTATTAAAACAATAAATGACCTGAAATATTTCAGTTGGTGTGCAATGAATCTAAAATATATGAAAGTTTAATTTTTTATCATTATGGAAAATAATGAACTTTATCACAATATGCAAATTTCTTGAGAAGGACCTGTACATTTTTTATAAACGGTCTGTACACATACAAAGTTCTCAATGCTCCAGTTTGCATGTAGGGACCCTCATTATGCTACCGTGGAAGTGTGGTGCTATTTTGAGCCTAGTTAGTGGTATAAAATAGCTATTTATTTTTACTTCATCCATGCCCTCACAACTAGTGTTATAAGGTGATTATCAGTTCACACTACAACTGGGCAAATTCGATTGAAAACATATCCCAAAGAACGGTTGACTCGGTACCAATGTGTTATTAACCCCTAGGTTCCTTTTGTGACATAGTAGTCCTTTAAATAACTGATAGAACACGGCTGAACGAAATAATTTATCTACAAGATACCAGCCTAACCTAAACTAGAGAGAGGTTCCCTTAAAGGGACCCTACAACATTTAAACACAAAAACATAGAAATTAAACTAATAGAAATTAAACCCTGACTGGGCTGGGCATTACACTACCCTCCCACCCCCCAAGGGGCACTACTCCGGATGGACCCAACACAGAGAGAAACCCCCCCAACAGTCAAGGAAGGGAAGGGCGGGAGGGCAAAAACACCACCCAAACAATCAGGAACCCCCCAAAGCACTCACCCAGGCGGAGGCGCTGCCAGAAGTCTTCGCCAGCCAAGCAGCCACCCCAGGATGGTAGCTTGGAGTGTCACAGGTAGCCAGCCCGTCTCCAGTAGTGGTGGTGTTTTTGGAGCAAGGGCGCCCGGGTCAGGCTGTGTAGTGGGCCCTTGGTCGGGCTGTGTAGTGGGCCCTTGGTCGGGCTGTGCAGGGGGCCCTGGTTTGGGCTGTGCAGGGGGCCCTGGTTTGGGCTGTGCAGGGGGCCCTGGTTTGGGCTGTGCAGGGGGCCCTGGTT
>JACXGM010024017.1:0-15922 GCA_016801145.1 Umbra pygmaea
GACATAGACCGACAAGAGACAAGGGGAAAACAACCAGGTTAAATACACAGACACTAATTACTAACACCCTACATCTGTGCTTACCAATGACCCCATACAAACCTAATGACATGAACAAGACACAAGAGGGCAGCATAAACACACAAATGAAGGGAGCACAGAGACAAACATGAAAAAAACCCCAACCCATGTGTTACACTCGCAGATTACTGTAAGAAGACAGACCCCCCCCCCCATCTCCATATTTTTTAATGCAGATCTACACAAATCACGTGGGTGACCTATTTTAAAGTAAAAACGGCGAATTTCGCCGAAAGGTGACAAGTTTGCACCCCTGGTAATGCCTGCGCTCAATGCAATGGTACATATAAATGCACATCGTTCAGACATCCGCAAACAGGAAAACAGATCCCTATACAAGGTGTTATTACCTGTTCTACTAAAGCGGTTATCTATCTCTTATCCTGCCCTTGTGGTAAGCATTATGTTGGCAAAACTAAACATGAATTAAAAGTTAGAATATCAGAACATCGGAGCACTATTAGATGTAAAAATATGACATCCCCTATGGCAGCTCATTTCATGGAAATAAACCATGCAATCTCCTCCCTCCGTTACATTGGTATTGAGCATGTTGCCTTACCTAGGAGAGGAGGAAACATTGATAACCTTCTGTTAAGAAGAGAGGCAGCATGGATTTTTAACCTGAGGACTTTGACTCCATTAGGTCTTAACATTGAGTTTGACCTCAGGCCTTTCTTGTGACTTTATAATTATTTAATCCTGATGGGTCTAATTGGTCTATGCCATAGTCACTTGTTTATTTATAATGTTGAAGTACTTTACAAATTATTCCCCCCCCCCTTTTTTGTTGATGAAATTTCTTTATACTGTTCCTTTTCTGTTTTTCTTTTTATATGTAGTGTCATAATTGACAGATTGACTAATTGAAAATTATCAAATTTTCCATTCACCTGTGTGTGATACAAAAACAAACATATATCAGTACCTCATTTGCAGTGCTTGTCATGAAACCCTGATGAAGGCAGCTTGTCTGCCGAAACGTTGGAGTTGATTGAACCTATTTCGCATCAGAGCATAGAGTGTGTGGCTCTTTTTTTTCTCTAACAGTATACCTACAGTAGCCAGCACCTCGCCTACACCAGGTGTGCGTTTCCTTAATTTTTTGTAGAATCTATTTGGAATGGACTCATTAATGCTGAAAGAAATCGGTCCCTTAATAGTTTGCCCTCTGACACAAATTATTAATAATTCATTGAATCTGGGGAGATTTGCAGAATCATGGAAATATTCTGTTGTAGTTCCAATATTTAAAAGTGGGGATCCTCTTCTTGCTGAGAACTATTGGCCTATAAGTATCCTTCTTACTATATCAAAGGTATATACATTTTTTTATTGCTAAGCAAATCATAGATCACCTTGACAACAGCTCATTTTTATTACCCCCAATGCAATTTGGTTTTAGAATGAATCACTCAACAGAAACAGCTACATGTTACTTCATATCATTTTTTTTATTGATGAACAAATGTGGAGTTGTGGGAGCTGTCTTCCTTGATCTTCAAAAAGCATTTGACACTGTTAACCATTCAATTCTTATAAATAAACTAGTTAATTTCAACTTTTCCCTAGAATTTATACACCTTTTTAAATTGTATATTTCATGTCGTTCGCAACTTGTTACCATTGATAACCATAATTCTAAAATATTGCAATTATCAACTGGTGTTCCACAAGGTTCTGTACTGGGGCCAATTTTGTTTAGCATGTACATTAATGATCTGCCTTCTGTGTGTGGGAAATGTGATATTTTGATGTATGCTGATGACACTGTTATTTTCTGTCATGGGAAAACCCAAAAGGAGGTTGCAACTAAACTAACAAATGCTATGCTGGGGGTTACATCTTGGCTTAATCATTGCTGCTTACAGCTAAATATATCAAAAACTGTGTGCATGTACTTTTCCAAAAAACAAATGGTTAATGTGGTACCAGATGTTTTATTTCAGGAGTAAAGGTGCAAGTTGTAACAGAGTTTAGATATTTGGGATTATACATAGATTCAAGGCTCAATTTCACAACAAATATTAAGAAAATTGGTAATAAAGTACATTTTAATTTATCAAATTTCAGTTTTTTTCATCTTTCAAATGAAGCAGCTAAAGTTTTTTATTTTCCATGGTTATCTCTCATATTACATACTGTATGATAACTTTGTCTACAACACATTACACTGCAATGAAGCCATTGGAGTCATTGTACAAACAAGCACTAAAAATATTAGATAAAAAGTCTGCAAGATTTCATCATTGCCACATTTTACAAAAGTATAAATTGCTTACATGGAAAAATCTTATTAAGTAAAAAAAGTCAGTGCAGTTTACAAAATCATGCATGGCTTAGTTCCTCCCTCTCTATCTGATTTTCTTGTATTACAATCGAGTTCTAATAGAGTGACTGCAGCTAGGGGGGACTGCACAATCCCGTTAAGAAAAACTGCATTCAGTCAGGCTGTCTTTTCCATAAAGGCAGCACATCAATGGAATACAATACCACAATCAATAAGAGAGTCTCCATCTTATTACTCATTTAAGTCTAATGCAAAAACATGGCTAGTTACAACTACAATGTCAAAATTGAATCCTCTGATTGTATTCGATTTATTTTTTTAAGTATTTCATTTTGTGTTTTACTTTTAGGGTATGTGTATATGTGTGTGTGTATGTATGTAGGTATGTATGTATGTAGGTATGTGTGTGTGTATGTATGTATGTGTGTATGTATATATGTATGTATGGAATGAAATTGTATTTGTAGTTGTTTTATACAGGACACAAATTGTGAAGTGATATTATTCAGTGCACATGTATTTATATTTGTAGTTAAGGTCATGATCATGTTAGGGTGCTTATTATTGTTTTCTTTTAGGGAGCCATTGGTAACATCTACCAAGGGTCTACAGATGAAAACTAGTCTTTTTGGCTAATTCTGGCATATTTACAGTAATGTCTATTAATATGCAGTGTCCCTGACAAAAAAAGTAAATACTGTACATACAAACTCACACACATTAGGCTAAAACATTAGTTTAATCGTGTTTGGTTACAATATGTTTATTTAGAATTAGTCTCATATCCGTTTGGTTGTAAATGTTAGACACAGCATGTTTATTTAAGAATAATAATAGCATTACAAACAGCAAGTGTACCCAATGTTTCAATTATACAGTGTTTGTACTGTCATTAGACAGTTCAGAGCAGAAAATAATCTTGCAGCAAAAAGAAATAAGATTTTATTAATCTTTATTAATCCCCCATAGGGGAAATTTCAGAAAAATAGAAGTGTAAAAAGGTTAAAAAGTAGTAAGGGGAGGGGGAGCTGCTTTGTCGTGCTGCCACTCTCTGTGGCGCCCAGAGATTAATGGGAATTGTTAGGTGGATTATAATTAATTGATTGTCTTCAATTTCTCACATCTGGTGTTGAGGTGTGTTCAAGGCAATTAAAACCTGAAAGATTTAACATGATGTTATAAACTTAAAAAAACATACATTTTAGATCTTAAAATTGACCTTGAACCTACACCTTATACTTTCTGCTATGGAGAAAACATATTGTAAGAACTGGATGATCAAATTAAGATAAAGCATCTCTGTAGGTATAGTATAATCAGCAAAAATACTGGTATTAGAATATTTGTCAGATGATAATGAAAGGTTTTCAAACAAATTACCAACTTTTGTGTGAGAATATAATTTACAACTGGTGAAATATGACAGCCTGTTCCTACATTTGTAGCAGTTTCTATACCTCAGAGTCACGGAGAACTTTGGACCGGCCACAAACTTCACTTTAAACAATGTGTGATGTAATGTATATGACTTCACCTTTTTGGCGTCTTCACTTTGTTAAAACTATTTACAATTTTTCTCGTAGAGGATGTCAACCAAAGAGTCATCACAAAGACAGGGTGATGTAAATGAAGGAGATTCTATTCAGGCTCCCTTCCTAGGATCAGAGTCTCTAAGTCATTGTTCATAAGGCCTGTTAGGAATATGGCTTTTACCAGCATGGGGTTTTAGACTGCAAATGGGGATTTTTCATTATACGATTGGGTTAAAAGAAAAAGGTGGGGTCCGCATGGCATAGTGGGCTAAGTTGCTGCCTTGCAGGACAAGCTATATCATGATAGTCAGCGGTTTGAGCCTGACTATGGCTTCTCTGACTTTGCCAAAGCATATTAGCATTGCACTGCCTGGGATTTGGGATTGATAAATTGGATTATCCAATACCTTGCCACATCGCTCTCCAGTGACTCCTTCAGGGAAGTGTAGTTGGGGGGTGTCATTCACCCTGTGCATGAACTAACTAAAGCTTTTCGTGTTGAATAAGCAGTGCAAAAAGAAATCGGCCAGCTCGCCGACATGTACCGGTAGTAGGATGAACCATATGAGCGCTCTTCACTATCCCGCATCTGTTCAAAGAGTTGTAGAGCCAACACCCTGAAGAAGGCCAGTGGGCCGATACATGGTGTTTTAATGCTCTAGCCTTCTAAAATAATAAAGCTCTTTTAACCTTTGTATCCAACTGAGTGCCTGGACCTGGATTTTTTTCCAATTTTCTCATTGTGAGTTGTAGAGCTGTATTGTGAAATTGAACAAGACCAATTGGGAGGTGATAAAAATGGGGGAAAATTTCACAAAAAAAACAAAGGAGTTGTGGTGTAGGAACCTATTACATTGTGCACATACATTGGCAAGTACAATATTAGCTGTAACGTTTGTGCTGATGCAGGGATGAATGGAGACAAATGTGAGGAGAGATGAAGTAAACAGTTATTCAATCTAAAAACACACAAAAAAAACAAATTGACTAAAATGAGCCAACATGCAAAAACACAAAATGTCACTTACAAACCCACAATACAATTTGACAATGACACACAGCCAAATAAAAAAAACACAGGGATTAAATAAGGAACAAATTAAACTAAAACGGCTTGCATTTTTGAGAAACTGCAAAGTGATTCAAACGCAGCAAGTGGTGTGCGATGCATTATAATACAGGCTATTTATTTAAAAAACTAACTCATTTACAGAGAGAATAAAAAGGTAAGTAATTTAAGCCAGTTTGGGAAACATTCTTTTTACCGTGTTGTCAGTTGAGAAAGGACATTCATGGAGTTGAACACTATTCCAACAAGGTGGAAATACCACTACCAGTGCCTTTTTATCTTTTTGTGGCTTAATCAGTAAAGTGCAATATAACAAAACACATTTTTTTTAAAAACAAAATGAAACAAATATTTTCATACAAAATAAGTACATATGAGAGATAAAAACAAATTATTAAATTAAAACATGATAAATGTACAGTATTTACACTCACCTAAAGGATTATTAGGAACACTTGTTAAATTTCTCCTTAATGCAATGATCTACAGTGCCTTGCGAAAGTATTCGGCCCCCTTGAACATTTTGACCTTTTGCCACATTTCAGGCTTCAAACATAAAGATATAAAACTGTAATTTTTTGTGAAGAAGCAACAAAAAGTGGAACACAATCATGAAGTGGAACGATTTTTTTTTTGAAATTTCAAACTTTTTTAACAAATAAAAAACGGACGAATTGGGTGAGCAAAATTATTCAGCCCCTTTACTTTCAGTGCAGCAAACTCACTCCAGAAGTTCAGCGAGGATCTCTGAATGATCCAATGTTGACCTAAATGACTAATGATGATAAATAGAAACCACCTGTGTGTAATCAATTCTCCGTATAAATGCACCTTCTCTGTGATAGTCTCAGAGGTCCGTTGAAAGCACAGAGAGCATCATGAAGAACAAGGAACACACCAGGCAGGTCCGAAATACTGTTGTGGAGAAGTTTAAAGCCAGATTTGGATACAGAAAGATTTCCTAAGCTTTAAACATCCCAAGGAGTACTGTGCAAGTGATAATATTGAAATGGAAGGAGTATCAGACCACTGCAAATCTACCAAGACCCGGCCGTCCCTCTAAACTTTTAGCTCATACAAGGAGAAGACTGATCAGAGATGCAGCCAAGAGGCCCATGATCACTCTGGGTGAACTGCAGAGATCTACAGCTGAGGTGGGCGAGTCTGTCCATAGGACAACAATCTGCACACTTTTATACTGCACAAATCTGGCCTTTATGGAAGAGTTGCAAGAAGAAAGCCATTTCTGAAAGATATCCATAAAAAGTGTTGTTTAAAGTTTGCCACAAGCCACCTGGGAGACACACCACACATGTGGAAGAAGGTGCTCTGGTCAGATGAAACCAAAATGGAACAATGCAAAACGTTATGTTTGGTGTAAAAGCAACACAGCTCATCACCCTGAACACACCATCCCCAGGGACAGGGAAGATGGCTAAAATTGATGGGAAGATGGATGGAGCCAAATACAGGACCATTCTGGAAGAAAACCTGATGGAGTCTGCAAAAGACCTGAGAATGGGACGGAGATTTGTCTTCCAACAAGACAATGATCCAAAACATAAAGCAAAATCTACAATGGAATGGTTCACAAATAAACATATCCAGGTGTTAGAATGGCCAAGTCAAAGTCCAGACCTGAATCCAATCGAGAATCTGTGGAAAGAACCAAAAATTGCTGTTCACAAACGCTATCCAACCTCACAGAGCTCAAGCTGTTTTGCAAGGAGGAATGGCCAAAAATGTCAGTCTCTCGATGTGCAAAACTGATAGAGACATACCCCAAGCAACTTACAGCTGTAATCGCAGCAAAAGGTGGCACTACACAGTATTAACCTAATTTTGCACGCCCAATATTTCAGTTCTTTATTTGTTAAAAAAGTATGAAAGATCCAATAAATTTTGTTCCACTTCATGATTGTGTCCCACTTGTTGTTGAATCTTCACAAAAAATTACAGTTTCATATCTTTATGTTTGAAGCCTGAAATGTGGCAAAAGGTCGAAAAGTTCAAGGGGGCCGAATACTGTCACAAGGCACTGTACTCAACTAATCACATGGCAGTTGCTTCAATGCATTTAGGGGTGTGGTCCTGGCCAAGGCAATCTCCAGAATTCCAAACTGAATGTCAGAATGGGAAAGAAAGGTGATTTAAGCAATTTTGAGCGTGGCATGGTTATTGGTGCCAGACGGGCCGGTCTGAGTATTTCACAATCTGCTCAGTTACTGGGATTTTCACGCACAACCATTACTATGGTTTACAAGGACTGGTGTGAAAAGGGAAAAACATCCAGTATGCGGCAGTCCTGTGGGCAAAAATGCCTTGTTGATGCTAGAGGTCAGAGGAGAATGGGCAGACTGCTTCAAGCTGATAGAAGGGCAAATTTGACTGAAATAACCACTTGTTAGAACCGAGGTATGCAGCAAAGCATTTGTGAAGCCACAACACGCACACCTTGAGGCGGATTGTCTACAACAGCAGAAGACCCCACCGGGTACCACTCATCTCCACTACAAATAGGGAAAAGAGGCTACAATTTGCAAGAGCTCACCAAAATTGGACAGTTGAAGACTGGAAAAATGTTGCCTGGTCTGATGAGTCTCCATTTCTGTTGAGACATTCAGATGGTAGAGTCAGAATTTGGCGTAAACAGAATGAGAACATGGATCCATCATGCCTCGTTACCACTGTGCAGGCTGGTGGTGGTGGTGTAATGGTTTGGGGGATGTTTTCTTGGCACACTTTAGGCCCCTTAGTGCCAATTGGGCATCGTTTAAATGCCACAGCCTACCTGAGCATTGTTTCTGACCATGTCCATCCCTTTTTGGCCACCATGTACCCATCCTCTGACGGCTACTTCCAGCAGGATAATGCACCATGTCACAAAACTTGAATCGTTTCAAATTGGTTTCTTGAACATGATAATGAATTCACTGTACTACAATCGCCCCCACAATCACCAGATCTCAACCCAATAGAGCATCATTGGGATGTGGTGGAACGGGAGCTTCGTGCTGTAGTTTTTGTATTTTTTTATTTCACCTTTATTTAACCAGGTAAATCAATTGAGATCTCTCATTTTCAATCTCGACCTGGCCAAGTTACACATAGAGTACAAACATTCAAGTATAAAGTTACATATATAAACAATATTCAGTTCAGTTAAAAAAACTTTACATTCAGTGCAAATATGGTCTAAAATCGAGAGGTATGTTATATGGAATGTAAAGTGGCAGTAAAAGATAAATAAATACTAGGATAGGTAACGTAATGAACATTACGCTGAAAATTGAAATGTGAAAATTATACAAAGACAGCTGTGCAGTTGAATATGTGCAAGATGCATTAGGCTTTGTTGAGTGCACAAGGGCATAAACGGGCAAAGAGAGGGGGTAGAGTCAGCATGTGCAGCAGTCAGTCAATAGATTTGAAAGTAAATAGATGGTACCAGTGATTTAGCTGCCGAGAGTGTAACTACTGAGTAGAGGTTGCAGTGGTGGGTGTTGTATTGGGCATTGGTAACAAAACTGATGGCACTGTGGTATACTACATCCAATTTCTTGAGCAGAGAGTTTGAAGCAGTTCTGTAGACAACATCACTGAAGTCAAGCATTGATGGTCATTTTCACAAGGGCTTATTTGGCAGGAAAGGTGAATAAGGCCTTGTTGCGGAAAAAGATCCTAGATTTGATCTTAGACTGGAAATGGTTTATATGGGTCTGGAAGGAGAGCGAGGAGTCTAGCCAGACCCCTAGGTATTTGTAATTATTTACATATTTCAGCTCTGACCCATCCAGGGTGGGGATGCTTGTTGGGCAGGCAGGAGCAGAGTGCGACCGGTTGAAGATCATACATTTGGATTTACCAGAAGTTAACAGCAGTTGGAGGCCACGGAAGGAAGGTTGAAGGAAAGTTGTATGTCATTGAAACACAGGTTCCAACGTAGGGCCAGAGGTATATAGAATTGTGTCATCTGCATAGAGATGGATAATAGAATTGCCTGCAGCAAGAGCAACATCGATGATGTATACAGAGAATAGTGTCAGCCCGAGGATCGAACCCTGAGGCACCCCTATAGAGACAGCCAGAGATCCGGAGAGCAGGCCCTCCGACTTGACACTGAACCCTATCATTGAAGTAATTAGTGAACTAGGCGAGGCACTCATTTGAGAAACCCAGGCCCTTGAGTCTGCCGATGAAGATGCTGTGTTTGCTTTAATCGTAAGCCTTGGCCAGATTGATGAAGACAGCGCAATTTTGTATTTGGTCAATGGCTGTTACGATGTCATTTAGAAACGTAAGTGTTGCTGAGGTGCACCCACGACTGGCTTGAAAGCCAGATTGCATATCAGAGTTGCTGTGGTGGGACTCAAAATGGTCTATTATCTGTTTATTGACTTTCAAAGACTTTAGAGAGGCATGTCTCATGGATTGAGATAGGTCTGTAGCAGTTTGGGTCTGAAGTGTCACTCCCTTTGACTAGGGGGATTACTGCAGCAGCTTTCCAGTCTTTAGGAATCTCTGATGAAGCAAAGGAGAGGTTGAAAATGCTAGTGATGGGAGAGGCAATAATTGCAGCAGACATTTTTAAGAAGGGTCCAGATTGTCAAGTCCAGGCAATTTGTGGGTCTCTCAAAACATATTCGGTCTGGATTTCGGCAAATGAGAATTGTGGTGGGCTAGGGCCAGATGCTGAGGTAGGTGCTGGATTGTTGGTCCGGGTGGGGGTGGCCAGATGGAACGCATGGCCTGCCATAGCAAAATGCTTATTGAAATTCTCTATTATAGTAGATTTGTTGGTAGTGACAGTGGCCCTCATTTATCAAAGGTGCGTAGAAACCAGTGTAGATCTGAGCGCAGAAATCATCTTACGACGAGACTCACGTGTGATTTACAAAACTTTCGTATCACTCCAATTCCAGCGTACGAATGAGCGGCTGTTGATAAATCAGACGGTTAAAAACGATCGTAATTTAAATAACACGCCCACAAATATGCATTGATTAGAGGCCTCGCCCTTAGAATTTACGACATGGATAAGCAAAATCTAGCAAAGAAAATGATTTTCTCTGAGAAAAAATGAAGACGCAGGTCTTAGGTGCAGGCCAACTGCTTATTTGTTTTATTTGGAAGCTTAAAATCAGGCGTCGATTGTTAAAGGAAAATGCGGTGTTGACTGAGGTTACTGCTATAGTCATTGAAAGCGATCAACAAGAACCTGAAGTGTATTTCAAATAAATGAATTATTTTCACTAAATATTACACGTTGTATTTTTTAAGTAGCTTTCTTACGAAATATAGAACTTGCTACATTAGAAGCTCAGAATAAGATCCTGTCTCCTTCGTAGAGCCCACAATGGTGGGTGTTGTGGCCACTGATCTTCATTGAATGGTACCCAGGGTTGCCAACTTTGGGAGTTTGGCTGGCGTGAGACTCGGTAAAATTTCAGTATGCGCGCATGCGCGTGCTTGCACGCGGAGAACACTTTTGTTAACCCTAATTTTAGAAATGTCAGTCGTTGTTTACTTAGTATAAACCGTGATTTATGCAAAAAATCAGCTAATAGAATGGAAACGCTTATTTTTTTTAATCTGAAAGCGTCAGAGTCACACCAGATGCGTGAGAGTTTGCAACCATGGCGGTGTGCTCCGACTCCCAACCATGTTCCGAATCTAACACTCTGAACTTTTCACATGCAACTGACGTACAGGTGCAAGGTTTTCAGCGAATCAACGATCAGAGAATCATGCAGTGAGAACGTTTTAGGCCGATGTTACAGCTGTGGGACTACTCTCCTGTCATTAATAGGCTGTGGTCTAGTCATCAACAGAATATTAACGGATTGAAAGGTGAGAAAATTTGACTTTGGCGTGACCTTTCTTGCGTGTGCGTGAGAGAGTGAGATTGATGCTGAAAGCGTGAGTGTCACGCCAGATGCTTGAGAGTTGGCAACCCTGATGGTACCTTTCTCCAGCGCAATATCACGGAGAACCCCGCATGCCATAATTATGTTGCAGGCCTGCTCTGGTGTGTATAGCAGTCCCCCCACCCCACCCCGCTTACCCAAGACAGAGCCACCTGTACAAACCTATACATCACTCCACTGTGGTTCGTGTGCGTGTGTGCGCACTGTTGAACCTGCGCTTCTGCTTGTTTCAGGATTTGCAAGCGGTGTATGTACTCAGTCAGGGCATAACCTTTTTCACCAAGATGAATCACATCCAACCATTTCACCAAAGAAATGTAGAACTATTATAATAATTGTACGAGGGCGTAACTTACCGAGGAGATGACTCCAGCCTTGCAGTGGGCCCTCCTTGTTCCAATGCTGCAGTTTAGAAAAATAGAGACGCGTGTCCCACCCGGCCACCGGGCAATAAACAAACATCCTGGCATCACATATGATCTGAACGTTGATTGAATTAAAGTTTTTGCGATTGATAAATGCGTAATAATTTATGGATGGTGGCTACAGACGCAGTACAATCGCCCGATTCGCCCCAATTGGAAACCCAGCAATCTCATAAAATTGTATTTTAATCATAGTTTAAATATACCAGAAAGGGACTTCATACCTGCTAAAACTGCTGGCATACTTCGACTATTGTTGGCTGTGATATATACCAGACCTGTCCCTGATCTCCCGCTGAAAGGTCCCAATGTAGAGAGCGCGAATTAAGGTCCTCCAGATCTGCCATCGCTTTGACTACAGGACTACCAAAGCGCTTGTTTAAATAATATATATACATATTACTTGATTCAATTTGTTGTTTGCCTAATTTCTGCCCTCATGTTCTAGGCCACCCGAAGTGAAGGGGAAAAAATAAACCACTTAATAGCAATTTGCTGTATATAATTAATTCGTAATTATGAAATGTAATTTGCAATATGGGGTAGTTGCTATGCAGACACATTTATCAATGATCGCTGGTTCAACAATTCACTGAACAAGGTGGTTATACCATGAACACCGCTAGTCACACTATAGAATTTGCGTACACGAAGTCAGACCAGACGTGAGATTTTATCGCACGTTCAAATTGATAAATCCGCTGCTTTGCGTATGAATCGCCGTACGCCCGTCGTACGCCTGTTTTAGTTCGTACGCACATTTCATAAATGAGGGCCAGTGTCTCCTAGCTTTAGAGTGGTAGGCAGTTAGGCGGAGGTGTTCTTGTTCTCCATTGATTTAACTGTGTCCCAGAACTTTTTAGAGTTAATACTGCAGGAAGCAAATTTATGTTTGAAAAAGCTAGCCTTAGCTTCCCTGACTGTGTGTCTGTACTGGTTTCTGGTTTCGTTAAAGAGCTGCAGGTCATGAGTGTTATTTAAGGTTAGTGCAGTCTGCCACAGAATGTTTTTGTGCTTGTTGAGGGCAGTCAGTTCCGGAGTGAACCAGAGACTATATCTGCTCTTTGTTCTGAACTTTTTGAAAGGAGCATGCTTGTTCAGGATGGCAACGAAAGTGTCCTTAAAATAGAACCAGGCATCCTCCACAAATGGAATGAGGTCAATAACCTTCCAGGGTACCTGACCCAGATCTATTAGGAAGGCATGTTCACTGTAATGCTTTAAGGAGCATTTGATGGTGATGACTGGGAGGCTTTTTGACTGCAGACCCATTACGGACACAGGCATCGAGGCAGTGATCACTGAGATCACTGCTGATCACTGCTGGGGTGTATTTTGAGGGCAAGCAAGTCAGGTCAATATCAATGAGGGTGCCTTTGTTTACAGATTTTAGGTTGTATCTGGTAGGTTTATTGATAATTTTAGTGAGGTTGAGGGAGTCCAGCTTAAACAGTAAGTTTGTTAAGGGAATTAACATGTCTCCAAATAGTAAGAATTCTGAGGATAAATAGGGGGCGATCAGTTCTTAAAGGGTGTCTAGAGTACAACTGGGGGCTGAGGGGGGTCTATAACAAGCGGCTACAGTAAGTGACTTATCTTTGGAAAAGTACATTTATAGAAGTAAAAAGCTCAAACTCTTTGGGCACAGATCTGAATAGAATAACGGTGCATTGTAGATTTTCTACAATAGATGTAATGTAAGCCTAGGCATTGGGTTACAAAAAATATTATATCTAGAGAAACTAAAATTTACAATTGAGTAATGCAATGGTGAATAACCAAAAGAATAATAAACCATGTATACTGATAATGCAGCAGAGAGCAGTCAGGGGAAAGGCGAGTTATTGATTAGAGAGTATTGGACTGGGCGCTGTGCACAGGGCCTTGCGGCAGCCAAGCTATGAATGTGTGCCTCCTGGCAAAGTACTGTTTTTTTGTAGCAACTGCGTTACAATGTACGATCTAGTAGCTCACAGGTGTCCTGTTAAGTGTATGGGGTCTGAATAGCAGAAATGCCAAAGGGTAATTTGAGGCAGCGAGGTCCCGGGAGCTGTTGTAGAGCCAGGGTTAGCCACTAAAGCTAGCTAGCTCATGATGTGCTGCTATACCAACGTGGTTTCTCAGAAATCCGTGATACTACCATGGATACTTAAATTCAAATTCCGTGGCAGTTTCACAGAATCGCAGCATGACGTAGCAGAGTGTAAATAGCGTAGATTTAGCAGGTTGGTAGGTTGGGGATGGTGGAAGGGCGTATAAACATGCGATTCACATACCAAAGGTTGCGAGTTCAAAACCATGCGGACACTTTGCATATATTCTGTTTTCTATACCAACGCAATGCAGACGTGTTGCAAACATGCTTTTTAATCATTTTTTTACTTACTATAACGATGGTTACAAACAATAAATTACGACATAATACAAGTGACTTCGAGTTAACAGCAAGGTTTCTAAGTGGTTAAGGTTAGGTTAGTGGTTTGGGAAAGGCTTACATCGAATTACCAGCAAGGTTTCTGAGTTGTTAAGGTTAGGTAAGAGGTTTGGGAAAGGCTTACATCGAATTAACAGCAAGTTTTCTGAGTCGTTAAGGTTAGGTTAGGGGTTTGGGAAAGGCTTACATCGAGTTAACAGCAAGGTCTCACTGTGCGCCAATCGCGGACTTTTCCGTGAAACTGCCACGGAATTTGATCCGTGTTCATTTCACAGAATTTTCTGCCATTCCGTGGAACTGTCACGGATACTGATGTTCATACTCCGTGGCAGTTTCATGGATTTCTAAGCGATCAGGCTGTGCTATACAGCTGCTGACTGCTAATTAGCTGCTAATGCTAGGCCTGATGTTCTGGACAGTAGCAAGCCAGGCTATCCGAGACTGGTAGATTGCTCACGGTGAAATCATTGCATTGGAAGTCCTGTCATACTTCTGCAGCTGCAGCAGATGCCTTGGACCTGGATCCCTTGTGGAGAGGTAAGACACACACAGGGCTAGATGGTACTAATCTCAGGCTGTTTGGTATAGAATAATCTGGAGGCTGAGGTATAAAAGTGTAATCCAATAGGTATAGTAGTCCGTTGTGCATAGAGTTGAATGGGGAGTTGGAATACAGGCTGGCTAGCGGGGTTGTGCAGGCTAAAACACGATTGTAAGTATGTTTGTTATTGATTAGCCAGTTAGCTGTAGCTGGTTAGCTAGCTATCGACTAGAGCAGTGTTTTTCAAAGTATGGGTCTCGACCCACCGGTGGGTCGCGGGAGATTAAATTTGGGTCGGCAATATGTTTTCATAATTATTTTTTCATTGTTCTTTCATGATTAAAATGTTATAGTTGACAGTACACCTTCACAGCCACATGGGGCAGTGTACTGAACTGAGCAGTTGTGTATGTCAAGCAGGTCCTACAGTATGATTAACACATTGGGAAGAACACGGATGAATCGTGAAATCCAGACATTAACGTGCAATTCAACAAAATAAAAATATAAAAAGTCCTTATCTTAAAATTCCAATATATTCACATTAAGTTATTATTACCACCGCATATCGCCTATTCTGAAAGTAATGTGAATTTGTAAGCGCAGTGTCCTCCGAATGCGGTGTGTGTGTGTCTCCCAGCACGCTCCTCTCTATTGCGAAGTGCTTGTAACATCACAACTTCCTTCCCTTCTACACTACATTCCCTAAAAAGAGGTAACACTGTTTCTTGGGAGTTCGTGCGTAACATTAGGCTACTTCAGTGAAAAATGTAATAGCGAACTTCCACGGATGGAGTGAAATTTGTGCAAAGAAATATAAAATTTTACATGCAGTGTGCGTTTGTCTTCTGAACATAGCCAGCATGCGCCTTTAACATATCGCTCCTATATCTAACGCATGTCATGAAAGTATGTAGTCCATTCTAAATTGTCCAAAAACACAACGTTCGTTTTTCTCCATTTCACTCACTTATTCAAATGCTTATGAAAATGATAAGGCTACTATTTAAAAGGGAAACAATTACGAATAGCCTATCACTAATTTGTCTATGTATATATATCGCTTGAAGTAATTACCGTAGTCTCGCTCATTGAATTGGCCAAAAATAAAACACATTTTACAGCGCCCTATTGGCTTACCTACATCAGACAAAATAACTTGTATGTTAAAAAAACGTGTTCACCCAATGCGCTCGTCGTTAGTAGTAACAAAAATAATTGCCATTTATTACAGTTTTCCAAACTTTTATTTGACTTTAGTTTCACATAGCTAGTTAAAACAGCATCATGGATATTTTTTTTATCTGAATGCGAGTAAATTAATACAAGTAATCTAATATTTGTGGGAAAACCACCTCATCTTGGTTATTTTGGGGATTTTAACATGTTTTTATAAAACACAGGTATGTGGTGATAATACTGTCAATATTGAGAAAATTAATGTTGTACCTATTATTATTCTGGTGACAATTAGAACGTTATGTAGGGGTATTAACATAATACATATATATGTATTATTTTAATACCCCTACATAAAAATACAAATGATAGGAAAACGGTATATTTGCAAACACCTATGACATTTGGGTCACGATGGTTTGTAATTTTGAAAATGTGGGTCGC
>JACXGM010024018.1:0-15920 GCA_016801145.1 Umbra pygmaea
GTGTGTGTCTGTGTGTGTGTGTGTCTGTGTCTGTGTGTGTCTGACTTTGAGGATTTTTAGAAAAATGTGTTAATATTTTAGTGCTAAGAGAGCATGATATAATAAAACTTGTGATTCCTACCTTTTAATTCAATTCTTAGCATTTGTTCAGAAAACCCTCAGGAGATAAGGATATTCATCCTAGAATAACATAGGTTTTTATAGGCGTTTTTAGCAGGCATTTTAGGAGTAAATTGGTTACTAATAACCATTTATTTACTCCATCTGTGGTCGACAGTGCTTTTTCAAGTTTTCCTAACCTGGCGATCAAACATGCCTCGCCCCCATCTAATTTCTTCAGATATCTGCAGATTAGACATTTCGCCTCCTTTAAGTTTGCTGGCTTCCCTCACCAAACCCAGTGTGCAATACTGTTCCGTTTCCCCCAGTCTGGACAGTAATATGAGCCCACGCCCCCAAATTAAGATCCACAGACCACGGCTGCGTGGTCGTTTCTGATACAGATGTTACTCGATAAAGTGGAGCAAAAGGGGTGGAGCTGTACTGTGTTATAACGATGCGCACTCGGCCGAGTGAATTAAATTTCGGTGGCAATTTTTAAGACAACATTACACAATGGCCGCCAGGTGGCTTCTGGGTCAACATTCATCCAAATAAATTTTCCTTTAGACACAGTTTCAAAGTCAAAGTTTTTTATTTATCATATGCATCGAATAACACATCATCCTATGCAGAGAAATTCTTTTTGACATGGCTCGGCGATTCTATGCAGTGGGCTTAAAAAAAGAATTACAACAATATAAAGAATTTTTAAAATAATAATGACAATAGTAATAATAATAATAAAACGCTATGTACTGAGCAGTGATCTGGAAAATGTAGACAGTAGAAGTAGTAAATATTATAGATTTGGCATGGAAAATTGCTTTTAAAGGTGCATTTGAATTCTGCTACATCAGATGTAGAGAGCATAAAGTGACCAGAGAGTGTTAGTGCTCAACAGACGATTTGCGATCAGTGTCTGTGTTCCATGTTGAGCAGCCAAATGGCCTGGGGGAAGAAACTGTTTTTAAGTCAGGTGGTCCGTGCCTTGATGCTCCGGTATCGTCTACCAGACGGCAGTAGTGAGAAAAGATCACGGCCTGGGTGGCTGTGGTCTTTGAGGATGTTCTTTGTTTTCCTAAGGCATCGCTTATGGTAGATGCCTTGCACGGAGGGGAGGCAGCAGCCAATGATGCGCTCCGCTGACTTCACCACCCTCTGAAGGGCCTTACGATCAGCAGCGGAGTAGCTGCCGTACTAGGCTGTAATGCAGCCTGAGAGGATGCTCTCAATAGTGCACCTGTAGAAGTTTATTAAAATCCTGACAGACATGCCAAACTTCTTGAGTCTCCTCAGGAAGTATAGGCGCTTTTGGGCAGTTTTTGTTGCCGAGATTGTCTGTCTGGACCATGTGAGATTGTCGCTGATGAACACACCGAGGAACTTGAACTCTGAAACTCTCTCGACTTCAGCTCCATCGATGTGTATGGGGGCAGGACCCTCCCTCTGCTGCTTCCTAAAGTCCACTATCATCTGTTTTGTCTTGCTGACGTTGAGAGAGAGGTTGTTGCTCTGGCACCAGGTAGCCAAGGCTCTTACCTCCTCTCTGTAAGCGGTCTCATCGTTGTTGGAGATGAGACCTAGGATGGTTGTATCATCAGCAAACTTTATGATGGTGTTGGAACTGCGTGTGGCCACACATTCATAAGTGAACAAGAGCGTACAAGAGGGGACTGAGTGTACAGTACAACAGCCTGTTTCTCTATCAATAATAAAACAACAACGTTCTTTTCAGTTAAATATATTATTATAAATGTCTCATCTAAACTGCCTACTGTATATTTAAAATACCTTTTCATATACAAAATCCTGCACCCAGTCTAAACTACAGTAATATAAATTTACTCTCAACTCCACCGAAAACATGAATTCCCATGGCTTAGATGCCACAGTGGAGATAGCTTATGACTTTCAAACAGGCGAGCAGTATTCGTCTCCAGCTTGTGACCATACTGTCTTGGTGTTACATTATATTAATAATACACTGTTCATTACTGCTTTCATTTTCATTAGAAATGGCTGTTTTTAGCCTACAACTAGTAATGGTTACATCTATTAATGATTGTAATAATTTTATTTCAACAGGATTTGTAGCCAGATCGACTTTGATAACTACAGACCGTACAGTCAGACTATGATACTGGCAAAATTCTAATCCATTATTGACCAGATAGGAAACAGTTGTATTGCTCAACAGTTGTATTGTATAACGATTGGAACAACAATACCAACGTAAATCTGATTCACGTAAATGTTTCAATGAAAATGTAGCTGTATTCCAGCACTATACATATACACTGCTCAAAAAAATAAAGGGAACACTTAAACAACACAATGTAACTCCTAGTCAATCACACTTCTGTGAAATCACACTGTCCACTCAGGAAGCAACACTAATTGACAATCAATTTCACATGCTGTTGTGCAAATGGAACAGAAAACAGGTGGAAATTATAGGCAATTAGCAAGACACCCCCAATAAAGGAGTGGTTCTGCAGGTGGTGACCACAGACCACTTCTCAGTTCTTATGCTTCCTGGCTGATGTTTTGGTCACTTTTGAATGCTGGCGGTGCTTTCAGGATGGCACATCAATGCGAGCTGTGGCAAGAAGGTTTGCTGTGTCCGTCAGCTTAGTGTCCAGAGCATGGAGGCGCTACCAAGAGACAGGCCAGTACATCAAGAGATGTGGAGGAGGCCTTAGGAGGGCAACAACCCATCAGCAGGACCGCTACCTCTACCTTTGTGCAAGGAGGAGCAGAACTGACAGAGCCCTGCAAAATGACCTCCAGCAGGCCACAAATGTGCATGTGTCCACTTAAACGGTCAGAAACAGACTCCATGAGGGTGGTATGAGGGCCCGACGTCCATAGGTGAGGGTTGTGCTTACAGCCCAACACCATGCAGGACGTTTGGCATTTGCCAGAGAACACCACAATGCAAAAATACCCTTCTTGAAACAAGCTAAATAGTCTTAAATCTGGCCAAATTGTCCTGTATCAAGCAAATAAATCTGCCAATGGGGTAAGTATTTTTTCCTTGCCAAGAATTCTTGAAATTAGCAAAAAAGTCTTGACACTGAGAAGCATAGATTTATCTTAAAACTAGATAAAAATGCTTAAAACTAAGCAACCCTTGAAAAATTGTTATTTTAGATATAAATCCTTGATTAGTTTTTTTTAGTCAATTGTTCTTATTTTGAGAGTTTTTTTCTTAAAATAAAATTCAAAAATTAGAACAAAAATCTAAAAATAAGATGACATTTCTTGAAAAAGAACAAAGCAATATAAGTTTCTTTGTCTTAAAATAAGCAGCATGAAGCATTCTCACTTTAAGGGTCTTTATTAAACAAAAGCATGATATTATTCCAGAGCATTTTAGAAAATACTCCCCTGATTTCAAAATAAAGGCTGAAACAAGTTGAATTTTCCTCCAAAGAAATGCAAACTTCCCTACTGCCAATACACCAAAAATGTAGAACAAAAGAAAACATCCTCCAGTATAATGAGTATAAAAAGTAACAATGCACATACCATCTCTCCATTTCAAATGACATTTCAATTTCAGTGATTCTCTGTAATAAAATGTGAGCTACATGTTTCAACAAACACCATATGATATTTATCTACTTACTCAATGAACGCTTGCATTCAGACATGGCTTTCTCATACGAATGGGTTACATCGCACATGTCATCTCCCAGCACCTTGGTTTGCAACACACAAAAGTGTGGCAATAGACTTAGGATACAGTAGGTCAAGTGAAGGCCATGAGATAGAGGCCCCTCATTATACTACAAATCTTTGGAAAGTGCACATCAGTGGAGGAAGGCATTGCGATCTTCTGAGGGGTAGATAACAAAATAATCAATGTAGAATATTAGGAAACATCTGAAAACAAGTAACATGTTTTATTCAGTATTGTAGTAATGTTTCACAAATCATAGTTTGAACCATCATGCCTTTCATACCCATAAGAATCAAGTGTATGCAATCATTTTTGGCTTCTTAAAAGAAATATGTGATGAATGTCACAATGAACAATTGTTTGCTTGATTTCAAATTGCTTTTTTAAGGGTTGAAGTTATTGTAGACCCTTTGGTGTATGAAAGCCATGGTCATTCAAATATATTAATAGGGTGGAAAGCTTTTAATGGCACTGCATAAAATACTCACCTTAAGAATATGGCCTTATTGCTCGAGCCCAGCTTCTTTGGTGGTGTAGTGCCAGATGGGATGAGCAATGGCAAAGCTGGGAAAACCACTGGTTTGAAAGAATCCCCCCAAAAATGTTAAACTCTCTAATGCTGTCTAAAATAATAAAGTTAGGAATTTCTAAATTAAATGTTAGTGTACTTGTGAACTTACCTCTAAAGTTCTTGGAGGCTTCAGAGCTAGCTTCATCTCAACAAAACACTGAACCTTAGAGTAGAAGGGTGATGGTGCTCTCTGTTCCAAGTCGTTGCCGCTCCCATGCTGGGATGGATAATTTAGAAACTTTTGAAGTGCTGGGCTCATCCTGCATGGCACGGAGACATCTTCCAACTGCTAATGAACCTTGGATTTTAAAATGCTCAGTCTCCCTCCCCTGAAATGCAGATGTGAACACTTAAGAAAGAGGACACACAAATAGATCTGTAATTATCATTAAGTTTTTTTTTTAAATGTACAGTCTTGACTGAGTCTTTATCAGGGTATATACAGAAATCCTTGAGGTAAATTTAATACCTTTTAATACCATTTTTAATACCGTTTCAGTATTTTTTTAAACCAACACGACATTGAGTTGCAGGTTAATACGGCTACGCGCTTCTAACCATTAAACAGAGTTTTGAGATTTATATAACTACACCCTCTTGGCCAATAGAACAATGCAGATAGTGAAAGTCAAGAAAATAGATTGAGACTCACTGACTTTGGAAACATCTTGTATTTATTCCACCTTTAGAATAAAATTAATAGATTAAAAAAATCAACCCAGGGTTTCCCAATCTAGTGACAAGCGCATTCGCATAAAATAGGCGGTGTGTGCACCAGGACCAATCGCAGACACGGACAAGTCTATGAGAGCCGCATATTTCGCTGAATTGTAAATGATAGTTTTAGAGATTTGAAGAGCATAAAATAATATAATCCAGACATAAAGCAGGAAGAAAAGCTGGGGAAAAAATCCCATGTATTTATAAATGCCTCACGCTCATCGATATCATTGACTACAATTGTGTATTCCATTAAACCAATGTGTTGCTTCATGCTGATCACAATTTTATTTATTGTATTCTTTCATGTGCAACCCTGACAGTGTTGACCGGTCATGGGAGCAAACAAAACTGTACAGGATGTGTAAATTAATCAATGTTCCAATACTTGGTCGTTTAACAAGTTCTGAGGAGTAAATTGTAAATGTATGTACTGTCTCTACAATGAAAGGGGATACATTGCTTTTGGTCCATATTAAACAGACAATACATTAAAATACCTGTCACAAACAAACGCAACACTATGCATAAAGTCTGTGGAACTGTAAGCCCACAACTTCGATGTATCACACTGCACTGGCACATACAGCTCAAGATTAGTAATTAGCTGCTGGATGTGCTAACTAATGCATAATTGGTCTACTACATTGCTAGTCTCCCGTGATATTCGATGGGGTCACGTTGGTGGCTATTTTTGCGCATAAACTTAAATGTGTAGGCCTACGTGGATCTGGATGTTGTTTTTTAATGAAAATAATTCCGAATTTATTTTAAAATTAACACATTTTGTAATTACACCGTTATACTCTAGGTTTAGAGAAAAAAACTTTTTGTCAAGGCTATAACAAAAAGTGCATTATTCATCTGATTTCTGGGTGTGCCAGCTGCTTCTGTGCTGGCACAAGCACACCCTGTCACACCCGGGCCTATGCCACTGATTTGTGGAACACAGAAACTTCGGATCAGTACCGCACTGCAATTGTGTGATGCGTAAAAGCAAAATGGCTTGTCATGCTTCCGCACCGCATACGAACTGCAACACGCACTGCAGACGGAGTATGTCTGAAACGGGCGTAATGCAAGTGAAATCTGAGAAACCCCATGACCTGTACCTCAAATGCAACCAGCACAGCCTTGTGGACCAGTCATGCTCTTGGGTAGGTTTTCAGTTCATAAAATGCTACATGAAAGATAAAAACAAATTATTTAAAGTTGCTTGTTGGGGCGCTATGTTCCACTAAAATAATGTTAGGGAGCTCAAAGACCCAACACAACAGCAGCTAATGAACCTAGCGTTAGCTAACATGTTAACTAATGTTGGCTAAAGCTAAAGGGCTTGTTAAACTTAGCTTAGAGAGTAGGTCAACATTCTGGCAATGATATCCATGCTAATCATAACTTTGGTCCAATTTGTGTTCTTGCCTCTAGTTAGTAGATCTAAATAACACGGTAACTAGTTAGCTGTTAGCCTTACCTTTGAGCAGACGTATTTATGCTTCGTAACGTTCAATACATTTAACTGGGAGTGGAGCCGTCCACACTGTTTTATTCAATGTAGGCACCGCTCACGTTGTGTTTTCGGGTTTGGGAAGGGAAAGAACTCAACTCCTCCAGACAATCTCTCGGGGTATCTAGTGTCCGATTTACAAACGCTGTGGGCGCACCGTTTCACCGTCCTGCTTGGAGAGTCAATGTTTGTCGGATCTGGTCACAGTAACGGTTGCTATGATGTGTGATTGGACAATGGCCGTTTTGGGGAAGGGGCCGGCGAGAGGTCAGAGGGAATTTGAAAGACAACCATTTATCCCGCCCCTCGGATTGAGCCCTGCCAGTGGTGTGTTCCCAACATCTTGATGTTGGTCTGGCTTGTCAGCTATAACAGCTATCACCCGATTTGGGATAGGATATTGTATCACACGAACTTTACAAGATCAACTTAAATAGACATAATAAAACAAATGGACAACTCATAGTTTGCAAAAAATAAAAATGTATACCTCGTGAAATGGCGATTAATACCTTTTAATGGCCTTAATTTTTACTAATTTGATTTACTACCTGTTAGTACTTTTTAAAACACCGCGGACACCCTGTTTATAGTGACACTCTAGTATTTTTTTTCATTCAATGTTTATATATTTTTGAATGACCATCAATATCTTCCTTGTGTTAAACTATTTTGGAACAGTATGAAATAATTGTGTGCATCTAATATGTTTCTGTCTTATAGTTCTGCACCTGTCCAAAACTGTTTTGAACTGGGACGACTGGTTTAACTTTTAGGTTCACTTGTAGCCAGGGATGGATAAGGTACTTTTTAAAAGTAACTTACATTTGTTAAAAGTAATTTACCCAACTCTGCTTGTAGCTAGCTAACTCTACTTGTAGCTCTGGCTAGCTAACTAGCTAGGTAAGTTAGCTAATGGCTGAAGTTACAGACCGCTAATTTAACCATGGTAAAATGTCATTGAAAAACGCAACATGAATAAAATAGTTTATTTACTTAGCGCTTTAATATAAAGTGTTACTTACCACTGAAGTTAGAAATTGCAACTTCGCCGAGTCCACCCATTACTCAAATGTTCGTCAGACTGATGAAAGAACTGGGGCAAATCTTCCTCTTCTTTAGTTTTACTGGCAGATCGCAACCACCTGAAAGGTGCATATACTGCCACCTACTGTACCGGAGTGAGAGGCCAAAATCAGCTTAAATATGACTTAATGTGCATTATGTTTTAACGAAATTCAATATCTTTGAATAGCATTATTGTATTAAAGTAATATTAAGTTAGAGTATTTTTTGCTTAACAAATGTGGATTGAACACTCTATACTTAAAACGTAAAACATGTAAATTATTTTTTCCCTTAAAAAATGCCATTGGGATTTGAGTGACTTTGTAAAGGGCCAAATTGTGCTGGTTAGACAACTGCGTCCGAGTTTCTCCAAAACTGCAGCTTTTGAGTAGTTTTCCCAGTCTGCAGTAGTCAGTACCAAAAACTAAACAGCTGTGGCTTATAAATGCAACAGTCATGGAAATTTGTCAAAAAGTTACAGAAATGTTATGGAAAGTTTTTAAATTAATTTATTAAGAAAGTAGTCTTTAACACAAAACTGTGTAATACCTTTATCCAAATCAGTCAAGGGTCATGTTAAACTGTATTTTCATGTTTGTCATGTTCATAATAAAATAAATAAATTGTTTTCATTTCACAAGATTCTTAAATTGAGAAATTGTGCAACTGGTCTCAATCTTTAAATAAGGAAGATAATCTTGTTCTTTTGCTGGGATAAATAGCAAAATATGTCCACACATTATTACTAGTTAAATCGAACTTGAAATTAGTTGGTAAATCTCATTAAGAAAAAGTTAGGTATATTTTCTCAAAATAAGAATATTTGTCTTGTGAAAAATGCTTGGCAAGATTTTTTTTATCTTTAAACTTAAAATATGACAAATTTGCTAGAAATAAGCCTTTTTTACTTTCTTAAAAATCTGTTTTTGCAGTGCAAGATTGGCAAATTCGCCACTGGCGCCCTGTGCTCTTCACAGATGAAAGCAGGTTCACACTGAGCACATGTGACAGACATGACAGAGTCTGGAGACACCGTGGAGAATGTTCTGATGCCTGTAACATCCTCCAGCATGACCGGTTTGGTGGTTTTACAGTCAGTAATGGTGTGGGGTGGCATTTCTTTGGGGGGGCCGCACACACAATGCTAGACCTCATGTGGCTGGAGTGTGTCAGCAGTTCTTGCAAGAGGAAGGCATTGATGCTATGGACTGGCCCGCCCGTTCCCCAGACCTGAATCCGATTTGAGCACATCTGGGAGCACATCTCGCTCCATCCACCAACGCCACATTGCATCACAGACTATCCAGGAGTTGGCGGATGCTTTAGTCCAGTTCTGGGAGGACATCCCTCAGGAGAAAATCCGCCACCTCATTAGGAGCATGCCCAGGCATCACAGGGAGGTCATACGGGCACGTGGGGGCCACACACACTTCTGAGCCTCATTTTGACTTGTTATAAGGACATTACATCAAAGTCAGATCAGCCTGTAGTGGTTTTCCACTTTGATTTTGATTTTGACTCCATATCCAGACCTCCATTGGCTGATAAAATTGATTTCCATTGATCATTTTTGTGTGATTTTGTTGTCAGCACATTCAACTATGTGAAAAGACGAAAGTATTTCATACGATAAGTTCATTCATTCAGATCTAGGATGTGTTATATTAGTGTTCCCTTTATTTTTTTGAGCAGTGTATATTTAATTACCTACAGTATACATTTGTAAGCAAATGCCTATTCCATGATGCTAAATTAAAATAATCTTAAATACAGTCATTAAATAAAACCTGAATTCAGGTAATTTGACTTTACTATCCCTGGTTACTAATGAACTTCTGTTATTGGTCATTTTCTTCTTACTTCAAAGCATCATGGTCGAAATGTGCAAAGGTATTTAGATTGACTGCCTATGGATGCTGGTGACTGAGCGCAATTCATACATCACCAGATTCATACATCACCAGATGGCGCTGTTCGGATGCATCACACGTCATATTAACTAGCTATTTCGGACGCAACACACCTCAGATTTACTATTTTGGGACTGCATAGTTAAGGCGGCAGACGTATGTTTAGGCAGTCACCTAGACTGCAAAGTGCTGTGTAAAACCCTGGGATTCAGAGATGCATTCTGATTGGAAAATGCAGATGCAGTAGTCTACGATATTTCTTCACTTTTCTAAAACTATTTTAAAACAAACAGGGTGTTATTTAAATTAAGGTATTCTACTGTGTATAATAATACAATTACATTGATTTAATATCAGTGTATGTCCCAAAAAAAGTATCCCTAGGGGGCATAAAAACTGCAATCTCCTATTTATTTTAAGTGGTCTAGCACCAACCAGCAGTAAGTATAGACCATATTTTGGCAAACAACAGCATCTCTTTATTGAGTGACATCTGTACGCTCAACCTTTGCTCCGTAACAGTGAAAGTCAATGAAATCGGAGAGGCTCTAGATTAACAGGTTGTGATTTTATTAATCAGTCCATGGAATAGTAAAAGCAGATGGAGGAATGCATTGTTATTAACCAATTACTTATTGTGATTAATAAACACACCAAATTAATGTGTGTATCCAAACTATTTATTATTAGGGTAAATTCATAAACAGCGAAGAGCCAATCAAATCGCCCACACACCCAGTGCCCGCTGGAATCACACTGCCCAAAATCGCTAGAAAACAACTATAGGTCTAAGTCCTGCCCACAAAACCACAGTGCTCCTGGACTCACACTGCCTGGGCTGAGAGCACCCCCTGTGCCCAGACCCTCTTGTGCTCCTTGTTATGTTCAATGTACAGTGGGTATAGAAAAGAATCACCCTCCTGTAAAATAATAACATTTTGTTGCTCTGCAGCCTAAAATGAAAACGGACAGACACTGTTTTTGTTTCATTCAGCTGTATGTAAAACTCATAACATCCAAGTGAAAGATATAATACCAACTTGTCAGAAAAAAAAAATTACAAATTAAAAAACAGAATCACTGAGTTGGAAAAAGAATCACCCCCCTCCTAAAATGACTTGTAAACCCAACCAGGTGTAGTTAATCACGTTCTCAATACCACACAAAGCCAATTATGATCAGCTGTGGTCATTTTTATTAGCTCAGCATGAAACAAGCTGTTCCTGAAGCATTTCAGTCCTTGGTAGTGCAACTGAAGACAACAAACTATGGGTGTCAAGGCATTGTCAAAAGATCTACGGGATAAAGTTGTGGACAGGCACAAGGCAGGAGATTTATACAAAAAAATGTAAAAGGCTTTATCAGTGCATTAAGAAGTGGAAGGTATTTGGTACAACACAGACCCTCCCTGGGTCAGTACGTGGCTCCAAACTGGATGAAAGAGCCAGGAGGAAACTGGTTAGAGAGGCTACCAAGAGGCCTACAGCAACTCTGAAGCAGTTGCATGAATTCATGACAAAAGGTGGTCATTGTGTGCATGTGACGACAACTATCACAAATTTTCCACAAATGTGGCTCGTACGGGAGGGTTGCAAGAAAAAAGCCACTTCTCAAGAAAGGCGACATGCAGTCATGACTGAGCTTTGGCAAAACGCACCTTGAAAATTCTAAGGCCACGTGGAAAAAAAATGTATGGTCAGATCAGACTAAAATGGAATTGTATGGCCTCAACGCCAAGTGATATGTCAGGCG
Source organism: Umbra pygmaea (assembly GCA_016801145.1). Lineage (NCBI taxonomy): Eukaryota > Metazoa > Chordata > Actinopteri > Esociformes > Umbridae > Umbra > Umbra pygmaea. The sequence continues at coordinate 11,316 of JACXGM010024018.1, forward strand.
AAAATCCAATACAGCTCACCATCTAACTAACACAATTCCTACAGTAAAGCATGGAGGTTGTAATATCATGTTATGGGGTTGTTTCTCTGCTGCAGGGACTGGAGCACTTGTCAGGATAGAAGGAGAAATGGATTGGGCGAAATACTGTCAAATCATTGAGGAAACCCGGCTCCTCTCTGCCAGAAAGTTGTCAATGGGAAGGAGATTTACCTTCCAACATGACAATGACCCAAAGCACACAGCAACACTGACCACACAGTGGTTGAAGGAGAAAAAAGTGAATGTCCTTATGAATAAAAGGTGGTGTCTTTGTTACTGATAAAGTTAACAGGTGCCATTAATACCAGTAATGAGTGGAGGACAGAGGAGCCTCTTAAAGAAGTTACAGGTCTGTGAGAGACAGAAATCTTGCTTGTTTGTAGGTGACCAAATACTTGTTTTACCAAGGAATTTACCAATAGATTCATAAAAAATCCTACAATGTGTTTTTCTGTATTTTTTTTCTCATTTTGTCTCTCATCGCTGAAGTCTTCCTATGATGTTAATTATAGGCCTCCTATCTTTTTAAGTGGGAGAACTTGCACAATTGGTGGCTGACTAAATACTTTTTTGCCCCACTGTATGTGTGTTTGTTTATATGTGTATTTTGCATATGTGGCTCTGTGTATGTGTGTATTTGTGATTACAGGGGGTGCAGAGGTGTGTGTAGCTGTTTGTGTGCATTGTCAAAATGCCGCCACAAGCGGTGATTTGCGGGTTTAAACCTTTTTTCTCAATAGCGACTTCAAAGTCATTTCACACGTGGTTTAATATACAAAACATATATATTCTGCAAGTTTTGTAATGATTGAACAAACATTTTATGATCTATTTATTGTTTTTTGTCATTCCACTTGCAGTTATTATGTATTTAAAGCGCCCCCCAGTGGTCAATTTGAATGAGACTTGGGGCATGGTTCAGTTACTTATGAGGACATCCTGAGAAATTTATCCTGATTGGAGAATGAATATGAGATTAATAGGTCAGCAGCATTACACAAATTTGACTATCTTGCACTTGTAGTGCCCCCTAATGGCGTATGTATTAGGGCTGGGCGATAATTCAATATTTATCGTTATCGAGTTTTTGAAAATAATATCGAGAAGAATATCCCGTATCGACATAACGCGATATCGCTGGTTTTATTCTGAAACAAAGAAAAATCCAACAAATGAGGAGTATTTCATATTGCTCGTAGTTCAGTTTTACCTGAAACTACTAAAGAGAAATATAACAAGGTCAATCAATATTTTTTGTATGTATTGTTTTTATTTGTTTATACAGCAGACTATACACTTTGATGTAATCACAGCAAGTCATATGTATATTTCAGTATATTGTCAGGCATATCGTATCAAAAAAATATCTGTTTTATATCGTGATATCATTTTTTGGCCATATCGCCCAGCCCTAGTATGTATATGAAACTGTCTGGGTATATCTGGGGCACGTATCTGAACATATCCTGTGAAGTTTGTGATGATTGGCCCTATGGTTGTTAATATGTGTTTATTTATGTCTAGAACCATGCCCCTTTCTAAATTCATTGGTCAATGACTTGAAAAGTAATTGAGATATTGACATGTTTTATTCAACTTTTGATGAGCTTGATCCAATGATGATTCACTGAAAATGTGATGCCATTCGGAGCTAAGGTGTAGGAGGAGATGGTCCTTGAGGGTTTTACGGTGTGAGGGGCGTGGCTTTTCAAAGTTAGCATTTTGAAGCCTTAATTACAGCACCACCATGTGACAGAATGGGTTCGTATTTACATGGAAGCACATGCACACCATTTCCAGTTATTCCCCCAAGTTTCATGTTTCTAGCTCATTAAAGGTCACTGGAATTTCAGCCGGCGTGATAGACTACTAATAATAATCAAAACAGACAAACAGAATAGGGTTTTACCGCTTCCCTGTTTGAACCCTAATAAATATAGCCACAAGCGGCGATTTGCGGGTTCAAACCTATTTTCTCAGTGGTAGTGCAGCAGATAAATAGCATAAATTGATATACAAGCATAATATTTGGCAGAGACACTCTCCAATGCTCACTTTTTGGGAAAAAAGGCATTGGCCACCCAAATATTTAACATTGCGGCCATTTTTTAAAGATTAATCCTTACGTCCTTACATTTTCTCTAAGATTCTTACATCAACTTTTCAAATGGTGATGATATCATCAAATTTGGTACAAATAATCTTCAAGGAACATTCTCATGGAAAAAGGTGTGTGCCACTCAAAGATTCAAGATGGCCACCATTTCTGTCAGAGCTCAAATTAATGTGTTAAGGAAGGTTTTGTTTAATATAGTGAATGTCATACGCATCCAGGGCACACCGGTGTTTTCACTGCTGTGGAACTCAACATAGGGTTCAGTGTGAGCTGATCTAGTTTTACTTACACTGTAGTTCTTGACTAGTAGTAATAGTATAGCTACGTTTAGTGTCCCAAATGCTGTCTAACAGTCCTTCATCAATTAGCTAGTAATAGATGTAATTAGATAGGCGCACCTGAATTGACAGGTTGCCAAGGGTTATCCTGTTGGAACTCTGTGCTGAGCTTGGGCCGGCTTTAGAATGTAAAAACAGCAAGGAACTGGAGTTATTGTGCATTTAATGCACCCCCCCTAGTGGTCAATTTGAATGAGACTTGCAGAGCGTGGTTCAGTTACTTATGAGGACATATCCTGAGAGATTTGTCATGATTGGAGAATTAATATGCGATTAATAGGAAAACTTGTGTAATGCCACTCACCTATCTTGCGCTTGTAGCGCCCCCCTAGTGGCGAATGTATATGAACCTGTCTGGGTATATATGGGGCATTTATCTGAACATATCCTGTGAGTTATGTGATGATTGGCCCGATGGTTGCTGATTTGTGTTCATTTATGCCTAGAGCCATGCCCCTTTCTAAATTCATTGGTCAATGACTTGAAAAGTAATTTGAGATATCAACATGTTTTATTGCACTTTTAATAAGCTTGATCCAATGATGATTCACTGAAAATGTGGTGGCAATCGAAGCTACGGTTTAGGAGATGTCAAAAATGTGTTTTGCCAAAGATTCAAAATGGCCGAGAAATTTCAAGTCAATCAGACTTACGGTGTGAGGGGGGTGGCTTTTCAAAGTTTGCATTTTGAAGCCTTTGTCGACAGTGCCACCATGTGTCCGATTTGGTTAATATATCTATGCAAGCACATGCACACAATTTCCAGTTATTCCCCAAAGTTTCTTGTTTATAGCTTTTTCCAGCCTACATGAATTTCAGCCGGCGTAGCAGACAACAAATTATAACAATAATAATAATAATAATAATAACCAACAGTCAACGGTTTAAACCCTAGTTAAAACAATTAGTATTAGAGTAAATGAGAGTAAATGAATAATTGAATAAACATAAGAAATACAGTAATAAACAGAATAGTGATAGAGTATCGATTATGTCCTGCTTCTCCTGTCCTTAGGCTGCCTTTCATTTGTGTTACTGTGTGTTGTGATAGGTATTTTTTATTACTTTCTTTTTTAGATTTATTACTTTTCTGTAAAGCACTTTGGTCAGCCTAGTGGCTGTTGTAAACGTGCTATACAAATAAAATGAACTTGAACTTGATTGGTTAATTCATGAATACAGTAATTATCAGACTAATATATAATCAATATGAAGAAAATGTTTCTACAGAGGTGCAGAAGGAAGTTGTCATTCAATAGCTTTCTCAATGGCTTTTTGAGGTTGTAACACAGTGGTTAATAGCGTGGGCATATTATTTAATTATAAAGATTACTCATTATTATGTGCATGTTTACTTGACATGTTTTAACAAATGTTAAAAGCTTGCCCTGTGATTATAGCTGCCAAGACAAACTAAAACTAATATATTCACCATATATGTATACCTAATAGACATATTAGGTATACATATACCATATGAAAGATCAAGTGGTATTCAAAAAAACTATTTAACAAAACTAGCCAAAATAGATAAAATATTGCTCCCCTGGAAAAGACAGCACCTCTCTCTTTGTGGTAAAATCACCTTAATTAACTCTCTCATTGTATCACAGTTTACCTATATGCTTATGGTTTTACCTTCTCCCAATGACATGTTTTTTAAATTATATGAACAAAAGATATTTAACTTTATATGGGATGGTAAGCCAGACAAAATAAAAAGAGCATACTTGTATAATGAATATGAACATGGAGATCAAAAGCTATTAAATATTAAAGCATTGGATCTTTCATTAAAAGCATCAGTTATACAAAAGGTATACCTGAATCCTAACTGGTTCACTTGTAAGCTAATAAGAGTATTTCACCCATTGTTCAGTAAGGACCTATTTCCTTTTCTACAAATTACAACCGAACATTTTCAGATATTGGAAAAGGAAATAATTTCTAAGATGTCATTATTTTTCAAACAAGCCTTGAAAAGTTGGTTGCAATTCCAATTTTATCCACCTGAAAATAGGGACCAAATTTTACAACAATTATTGTGGCTAAATTCCCATATACTAGTTGATAAAAAGCCTGTATACTTTGACAGGATGTTTGGAAAAGGAA
>JACXGM010024019.1:0-15920 GCA_016801145.1 Umbra pygmaea
GACTATATTGTTGTTGTGTTCCAGGTGGTTCTGACTATATTGTTGTTGTTTTCCAGGTGGTTCTGACTATATTGTTGTTGTGTTCCAGGTGGTTCTGACTATATTGTTGTTGTGTTCCAGGTGGTTCTGACTATATTGTTGTTGTGTTCCAGGTGGTTCTGACCACACTTCCAGGACAGGAGCTGCACTTGGAGCTGTTTGACAAGGACATGGACATGAAGGATGACTTCATGGGAAGGTATGGAGTCTCTAGGATCAAAGAAACTCTCTGTTTCCAGAGACATTTTTTAAGAGAGTTTGGCCAGGATTTGTTATTGTTCCATATTTGCACCTTTGCACAATCTAGTGTAATAATACAAGAGCACCTCTGAATACTCTTCTTGTGTAATTAACAAGCTACCCAAACTATTAGATATTTTTATTTACATTCTAGACAATATGTATCCATTTTTAAATTGTGCTGTGGGATCAAGAAATTGCATCTGCTTTTTAGGACATTGTGTTTAGAAAATTATAGGAAAATATCAGCATGGGGTCCGCGTGGTGTAGTGGGCTAAGTCTCTGCCTTGCAGGACAGACTATGTCTTGATAGTCAGTGGTTCGAGCCTGACTATGGCTTCTCAGACTTTGCCCGGACCTCTAGCATGTTTGACCCCCTTTCGCCTTCAGAACTGCCTTAATTCTACATGGCATTGATTCAACAAGGTGCTGAAAGCATTCTTTAGAAATGTTGGCCCATATTGATAGGATTGCATCTTGCAGTTGATGGAGATTTGTGGGATGCACATCCAGGGCACGAAGCTCTCGTTCCACAGCATCCCAAAGATGCTCTGTTGGGTTGAGATCTGGTGACTGTGGGGGCCATTTTAGTACAGTGAACTCATTGTCATGTTCAAGAAACCAATTTGAAATGATTCGAGCTTTGTGACATGGTGCATTATCCTGCTGGAAGTAGCCGTCAGAGGATGGGTACATGGTGGCCATAAAGGGATGGACATGGTCAAAAACAATGCTCAGGTAGGCTGTGGCATTTAAACGATGCCCAATTGGCACTAAGGGGCCTAAAGTGTGCCAAGAAAACATCCCCCAAACCATTACACCACCACCACCAGCCTGCACAGTGGTAACAAGGCATGATGGATACATGTTCTCATTCTGTTTACGCCAAATTCTGACTCTACCATCTGAATGTCTCAACAGAAATCGAGACACATCAGACCCGGCAACATTTTTCCAGTCTTCAACTGTCCAATTTTGGTGTGCTCTTGCAAATTGTAGCCTCTTTTTCCTATTTGTAGTGGAGATGAGTGGTACCCGGTGGGGTCTTCTGCTGTTGTAGCCCATCTGCCTCAAGGTTGTGCTTGTTGTGGCTTCACAAATGCTTTGCTGCATACCTCGGTTGTAACGAGTGGTTATTTCAGTCAAAGTTGCCCTTCTATCAGCTTGAAGCAGTCGGCCCATTCTCCTCTGACCTCGAGCATCAACAAGGCATTTTCGCCCACAGGACTGCCGCATACTGGATGTTTTTCCCTTTTCACACCTTTCTTTGTAAACCCTAGAAATAGTTGTGCGTGAAAATCCCAGTAACTGAGCAGATTGTGAAATACTCAGACCGGCCCGTCTGGAACCAACAACCATTCCAGGCTCAGAATTGCTTAAATCACCTTTCTTTCCCATTCTGACATTCAGTTTGGAGTTCAGGAGATTGTCTTGACCAGGACCACACCCCTAAATGCATTGAAGCAACTGCCATGTGATTGGTTGAGTAGATCATTGCATTAAGGAGAAATTAAACGGATGTTCCTAATAATCCTTTAGGTGAGTGTATAGTATAATATGACTCTAAGACATTGACTGTATATATAGTATGATATGATTCTGACACATTGGCCAGTCTGGCATTGCTCAGTTTAAAATAGTTTGGGGAAATGTGGCGTTTACATTAACGAAGTTGCTGAGCAAAATAGATTTAATGCAAATGTATCAATTTAGAGAGCTACAGTACGTTAGAAGAAATATCACACTTGTTTGAAAATAAATGAGTAACCAGCTACAGTATACTTACATTTTGTTTGTGACATATGGTGCATCCGGAGAGTATTCACAGCGCTTCACTTTTTCCACATTTTGTTGTGTTACACCCTTATTCCGAAATAGATAAAATTCATTATTTCCCTCAGAATTCTACAAACAATACCCCATATTGACAATGTGAAAGAAGTGTGTTTGAAATCTTAGCAAATGTATTAACAATAAAAAACAAAAAAGCACATGTACATAAGTATTCACAGCCTTTGCCATGACACTCAAAATGGAGCTCAGGTACATCCTGTTTCCACTGATCATCTTTGAGATGTTTCCTTAATCTGTTAGGAGTCCACCTGTGGTAAATTTAGTTGATTGGACATGATTTGGAAAGGCACACACCTGTCTATATAAGGTCCCACAGTCAACAGTGCATGTCAGAGAAAAAAAACCAATCCATGAAGTCCAAGGAATTGTCTGTAGACCTCCGAGACAGGATTGCATCGAGGCACAGATCTGGGGAAGGGTACAGAAAAATATCTGCAGCATTGAAGGTCCCAATGAGCACAGTGGCCTCCATCATCCGTAAATGGAATTAATTTAAAACCACCAGGACTCCTAGAGCTGGCCGCCCGGCCAAACTAAGCGATCGGGGGAGAAAGGCCTTAGTCAGGGAGGTGAACAAGAACCCGATGGTCATTCTGACAGAGCTCCAGCGTTTCTCTGTGGAGAGACGGTAAACTTCCAGAAGAACACCATCTCTGCAGCTCTCCACCAATCCGGCCTGTATGGTAGAGTGACCAGACAGAAACCAATCCTCAGTAAAAGGCACATGAGAGCCTGTCTGGAAATCACGAAAAGGCACCTGAAGTAATCTCAAACACTAAGACCAATGAATTCTGTAAACCTCATCAATGACAATACACAAGGATTTCTCAATACATTTTTGAAGCTAGCATTATCCTTGATAATAAATAATAAAAAAGATTAGACTTCAGGTGAAAGCTTAATTGTCCAAATTGCAATCCTGTTACTGCCAGACTGATACACTGTATATGGTGTTTCAATACATGCGTTTTGCATGCAGAATTCTTCTCTACATACAGTATAATAAGACTGTCAAGTAATTCTGCTGTGTCATTTAGGGAGGAACAGTCCTGCTCTATTAGTTTGTTGTTGTAAGCCTTGTAACGTGTAATATAATGTTTCAGGTTGAAGATCAATCTGAAGGATATCATTACGTCTCAATATATTGATCAGGTGAGATCTACTAAAAATGACTTAATAGTTTCAATTATCACTGTACTGAATTGAAATTCTATCCTGTGTTGTGTTCCAGTGTGAATCCTCATTAGTTTTCCATTTTCAATGGTAGGCTGTTCTACACTGTTATTGTCTCTTTTCCAGTGGTACACTCTGAATGATGTCAAGTCAGGTCGCATTCACCTGGTACTGGAGTGGGTTCCTACAGTTTCAGACCCAGGCATTCTAGATCAGGTCAGTCCTAATATTCCAAGAGTATTTTTGAGCTGTGGAATACTGTCTGTATTTTGAAAGCACTATTACAATGAGAATGACAAAGAAGCAGACATGACAGTAACCCCTCCCTGGCTGGCTTGTGTAAATACACCTCAGCTGTTCCAGCTCCAGAGCAGGCAGTCGTTCACCAACAAGGCTGTCCCCTCTATGGCTTTGCTGTTCGTGTTTCTAGAGAGGGCTGACAGTTTACCAGTGAGTCTTACATTATCTACCTCCTACATTTGAAGGGCATCTCTATGTGTTCAGAAAGCGCATGAGAAAATATATTATCCCTGTTATGTTTAAAGCAATTCATGTTTTTAATGTTTTTCTTCTAGCTCAAGAAGAGTGGGAAGGAGCCCAAAGTGGGAGCTGAACTTGTTGTAGGACGGACCTCCCATAAAACAACGGTGAGGCAACCCATTCAACCAGGCCATATACGCTGTATGCACACTGGCAAATGGAATTTCATCACTTTCAACCCCTCATATCTGTCTCTGAAGGTGTCTGATCGGACAGTGACCCCCCAGTGGGACGAGGCTTTCTACTTCTTGGTTCATGACCCCAGAGAGGAGATCCTCATTGTAAAGGTACAAATGACACTTCCATATTACACTTTAGAAATAAATTTGTTTATAGTAAAAAACTGGCAGCTGCTGTTGCAAGAAATTTACAGTAATAAATATGACCGAACTCGAAAGGATATATGTTCTGCTGATGTTACGGTTGAGGTTGGAGTTTGATTACATATTTAACCATATCAATACAAGTTTTTAACATAAAAACAGTGTTTTGTCATATAATCATATAATTAACGTGAATTAATTACTAAATGAATATCGTTAAATGGATTTGCCATGAAATAAGTCAGTGTTTTAATGTGCAATTAACAGACTGTAATATGAAATACTGCTTTATTTAATATAAATAACCTTATAATTCTGTATAAAGGTTACGCCATAAAACACTGTAAAAATATCTGTAAATTAAACAACAAATTACCACTACTTTTTCTGTTATTTTTACAGACATTTCCTTCAAGATAATAACAGAAAGTCATTATAAACACATTACCGGTAGATGTCCGTTACAAAGTTATATCAGCTCTGTGTGTTATTGGACATTTACTGTTAGTTCACAATGGTTAGTACATTTAACAGTGACAAAATTGACATATATTACAGAATATTGTTTTATCTGTTTTAAATTATTTTCCCAATTTTTCTCCCCTTCCAATGTTCTTGTCCAATTTTTCCACAATAACCCTGCTATGGCGGCATCTCCTTAACCCCCACTTGATAGATCCAGGATGGTGAATGGCGCTCGCATGTTGATGAGCTAGCCGATTGTTTTCACACTGGTCATCCAACACCGAAGTCTTTAGTCACCTCATGTATGGAATTATTAAGTTCACCAACTATACTTCCGCAATTGAATTTACAGGCGCCGATTTGCACACGGGGTTGCTAGAGAGCGATGTGGCAAGGTAGATAATCTGATTTATCTAACCCAAATCTTGGGCAGCGCTATGCCAATTTGCGATGCCTTGTGCAGGAGGTCCGGACAAAGTCATAGAACCCATAGTCAGGTTCAAACCACTGACTATCATGATGTTGAATGTCCTGCATTGTAGCGACTTAGCCCAATACGCCACTTGGCCTATATATGCATATACTGTATACAGTGGTTCATTGTTACAGAAACTGTATTCAAACTATTTAGAGTTTAATCATTTACTGCCATGGTTTGACAGTTTTTCACCGTAAAATCTACAGACATTTTTTACAGTGTATTTTAACAAGATCTAAAGTGGAGTTTTTGTATAAAAACTATAATCTCACAGAAGAACAATATGTTACACAGTTGCCATCCATTCAGCCCAAAAGTCCTTTATTATCACCCCCTCTAGTTGTCTCACTGCTGGACCTTGCCCATTGGTTCCATTGTGGTACCAATCAGAGAGCTGCTGTCAGAACCAGATCTGGTCCTGGATCAGTGGTTGAGTCTGGATGGAGCTTCACCCGATAGTCAGATTCTCCTGCGGGCTGAGCTCAAGGTGAGAACCACACACTGAATACATCAGCACTGTTTTTTTAATTATTTAAAAGTCACCTCAGCTTTGCATGGATTTCTGATGTAATGTCGGATTGTAATATTATGTTGTTATTATTGAATGTTTCGTTCCACCACAGGTTCTGTGTCCCAAGAAGTGTAAGATCGATGTCGATAAGAAAGATCAACCCAGAGCTCGAACCAGTTCTACTTCAGAACAGAGCCTGGAGAGAGATGCTGCACTGCAGAGGTGAGACTTTGACCACAGCAAACAAGGGTTAATAATTCATGAACACTCAGACATATTCAGGTCATCTCTTTGCTGCTCCACCATGTCCCCTCAGGTCTAGTTCAGTGGATACTCCCGTTGCTCCAGCCCCCAGCCCTGCCACCGTCCCAGCACCACAGCTGGATGTCATAAATAGGGTAACATCTACTGAACAGGTCCCACCGAATGTACCTGAGAAGGTCGCTGAGAAACCCAGTCCTCATGAACCACTCCCCACACATACACAGGCTGGTGCTGGCTTTGCCACCGAGGTGAGACACTGAGCCAGTAGGCTGTTTGGACAGTTTGTTTATAAAGGAACACTCCAAACCTGAAAACACTTCAAAATCGTTGTGCTGGTCAAGTTTATGACATGAGTTACTAAATGCACCTTCTCAGCGTGTTTTGTAATTCCCAACTCGGCCACCGTATGTTGCCCAAAAGCTTTTTTTATGTCACTGCAACATTTTTGAAAATACAAAATGTTAATTTTTAACGCAAGTCGATCTTTGAATCGAGTCAATAGGATAATAAAATGGGACAAAAAATATCAGGATGTCAAACTAATGCATCTAGATTTATTTTTAAAAAATTGCAATGATGTAGACAAAAGTTTTTAGGCAATTTACGGTGACCTACAGAGTTGGGAATTACCAAACACGCTGAGAAGGTGTATTTAGTAACTGTCATGTTGGAAACATGACCGGCACAATGATGAGGTGATTAGAGGTCTGGAGTGTTCCTTTAATGTGTTAACCTTTGAGGTACTTAGTAGCTTGTACTGTGTGAATGAGAGGTAAATAGAACATACAGACTGGTGCATTCTGCTTAGCAATGTTTGGTTTTAGGGGGTGCTGAGAATCCACCTAATGGAGGCCCAGGATTTAGTTGCCATGGACAAGGTGATGGGGGGTCTAAAGAAAGGCAAGAGTGACCCCTACGTCAAGATCAACATCGGTGAAATCACGTTTAAGAGTCTTGTGATCAAGGAGAACCTCAATCCCATCTGGAATGAGATGTTTGAGGTAAGGAGGGAGTTTTGAATATTCTGTATCGAGTGTGAACCAGATTACATGAACACATATTACATCATGTATGCAATTTTTCCCTCAGTCTTTATAGCAATATTTGGCATATCATGTGAACCACCTATCCGGCCGACGGTATGAACCAATGCCAAGTCACTATAGCATCTCCTCTGTTTAACGTTCCCATTAATCCAGACCAGCAGTTTTTTGCTCTTGCTTTTGTCCATCTTGGGATGCTGTCTTGTTGGGGGTTGTTTCCGGAGGGAACAAAGATGGCTTCCCTCCGGCAGCTAACTGTTAGCCTCTTATCTCTCATTGTTCATCAGCAACTTTTATGGGTTGAGCTTCAGCTATAACCAGGGACTTCTCTGCTGGGCTTCGAGGGCCTCTTCCTGTGCTTTGCTTTTCACATTTGCGTCCTCCTCAAGGAGACTTTGCTCAGACTACGTAAGGGATGATTCTAACTTTCAGGTCACATCCACACACGCTTTATGGGTCAACGTAACGTCATCTCACACTGGGTTAAATGTGTTTAACTCCATTTACACCATTCCAGATGTTATCATGATCCTATTCTCCTCAAATAGAGTTCACTGGCCTCCACTGATAGGAGGGTCTCCATAGCAACCTTTGCGGTGTCAGCGTCTGATACTTTCTCCTCCAAGTGGTGGAGCTCATCTGTCAAACACTTTAGAATTTAGCAGGAACTCAAATCCAGAGTGACTTTCAGTTAGATCGGATAACATCCACAATATTGTGAAAGTTGTCATTGAACCCAGCCCGAAGCATCTTTAATGAATATTTCTCTCACATCCCTCGTAACCTGTCATAAATCAGTAACATTTTCTTCGTTTCACTCAATTTGGCTGGACTCTAAACATACATTGACTTCAAACACCTCCATATTTAGCTCAGGCCAAGTGTACTTACCCTATATTCCAGGCCAAACCACCTTTGGCCCCAGCTCATAACAGTCACACTGCACCCATGGCCCAGTAACACATGCTCACCAGTGTGCATGAAAACCCAAAGCTCTGAGCCTTTTGGGTAAAATACCAGAATAGATTTGAAATAAAATCTCTACACAATGACACGTCAGAAGACCGTGTGTTCCATAGACTTTTGAAGAGCAGAATACAATTGTCTTGTTAAGGCGTTAACAATGGAAATAAATAACCGATGTTGACAATTAGCAATTCCTTTGTAAAATGCACTCAAAAAGCAGCCTGACCGTGGCCCAGTCAGCCTGTCCTCTGAGGCCTTGCCTGGCTGAGCCACCAGTGCTGGGCTGTGAGGGTGTGCTGTTAACGGTACTGTAATGCTTGTCCACAGACAGTGATGACCCCACGGCCAGGTCAGGATGTCCAGGTTGAGCTTTACGATAAAGACATGGACAAAGACGACTTCATGGGCAGGTGAAAGGAACTTCTTTTGCATTCCAAATGACACCATATTCCCTATTTAACGTAATGTGTAAGCTATTTGGATGCCTTCGTTTGAAGTATGTCGCTCCCTGTCAACGTGTTGAAGTATAATGATCCCTTTCCTTGTGAAGGTGTCACATCAGTATGAGTGACGTCATCTCCTCTCAGCAAGCTGACCAGGTAAGGTGGGCCTGTACTCACAATGTAGGTGTGCCTTACGTTCAGGTTCAGAACCCTAGCTAATGTGACATTTATGTGTGTTCCAGTGGTACACTCTGAAGGATGTCAAGTCAGGCCGGGTTCACCTGGTTCTGGAGTGGGTTCCTAAACTGTCAGAGCCAAAACAACTGGATCAGGTCAGGTCTATTTATCTCTGTGTAATCTTCATACTTTCTTCCCATCTTAAGTTATTCTATTGTTTTCCCTATCCTAACAATCTCAGGACTAGTTTCTATTTCATTTTTAAATTGATTCCAATGTGATTGAACTCTGCTTAGTATCATGTGATTTTATGTCAATTTAACTCTGCTTAGTAACATGTGATGTTAGCAAAATTTACTCTGTTTAGTATCATGTGATATTTACATTGAACTCTGCTTAGTATCATGTGATATTTACATTGAACTCTGCTTAGTATCATGTTATATTTACATTGAACTTTGCTTAGTATCATGTGATTTAATTTACATTGATCTCTGCTTAGTATCATGTGATTTAATTTACATTGAACTCTGCTTAGTATCATGTGATATTTACATTGAACTCTTCTTCAGGTGCTCCAGCTCCAGTCTCTTCAGTCCTTCAAGAACAAGGCTGTTCCGTCTGCTGCTCTGCTCTTCATCTATGTGGACAGAGCCCATTCACTGCCTGTGAGTCACCTTTCACCTCTGACCTCCTTAACTCTAGGCTACTTTAACATGTTGAATTCTGCCTTTGGGATGGACGTTGTGGTGTTAAATGCACAGATGTGGATCCTGAAATATTTAATAATCTGTAGTTGCTTACAATCCTTCTGTATTTTGACTGTAATATTGTGTGATCTGTGTTTGTAGTTGAAGAAGAGTGGCAAGGAGCCGAAAGCTGGAGCTGAGCTTGTTCTGGGGAAGACAACATATAGAACCAAGGTGAGGTTTCACTTTGTCAAGTCAGCTAGTTCAGTTGATCTAAGACTGATTTACTAACATCACTGTTTCCTTGTCTCCTTTTGTCTGTGAAGGTGTGTGATCGTACCAAGTCACCCCAGTGGGGGGAGGCTTTCCATTTCCTGGTTCATGACCCTAAAGAAGAAATGCTCATAGTGAAGGTGAGATATGGTTTCTGTGTGTGACTGCTACCACTTCTTCTTCACCACATGAATGTTAATGGCTGCATCCTACCTGCAGCTCTCCAGTGCCTGGGATCAGGCTCTAGGTTCCCTGGTGGTGCCAATCAGAGAGCTGCTGTCCAAACCAGATCTGGTCCTGGATCAGTGGTTGAGTCTGGATGGAGCTTCACCTGATAGTCAAATTCTCCTGCGGGCTGAGCTCAAGGTGAGAAACACACAAAAGTTAATCGATCAACACTTTAGAGTGAAGAATAAAATATTAAAATGTAATTTTGTTCCATAGAGTAGGCCCAATAATAATGTTGTAATTGCTCTTGACATACCACACAGTCTAATTCTTTTCAAAAATACTATTAGTTAGTGATTAGATAATTTTTTTCTTCACAGATTCTGAACTCAAAAATAAAGAGTGTTGTGGTACCACCAGTCTCTGTCTCTGGTGTACAAACCATTACTAGCGGGAGTTACAGTGAGGAGAAAGAGCCAATCACTGTTGAGCAGCATGTTTCTCCAGCCAATGAGAAAGGAAAACACATTCAAGTGCCCACTGAAGAGTGAGTTTTTGTCTTGGCCCGTCCCGTAATTAACATGATTGAATTGCAATAGTAAAAATGATTTATCAAGAATAGAGACACCATGAGTAGACGTGTGAGCCGGAGTGACTCTTTGTTCTCAGGTCTGTTGTGCACTCAGGCCAACCCTCCATCTCAGAAGATGAAGAAACAGAGGTGGTTTTTGAAGTCGCCAACGAAGACCCCAGCCCTGCTCAAATTCTCCCCACACGCCCCATCCCTGAAGCCAGCTTTCACGCTGAGGTGAGCTCCTCAGTGCTCTTCACTATGGTCACAATTAGAGATTACAGTACATTTCACCGGGAGTTTCATGCATTCACGATACATTGATTTATATTTGGGAACTGCAATACCATAAACTGAATGCGTTGTGACCAGGAGATTGAGGAGCCAGAAGAAACGGATGTGAAGGAATCTGTCAGCATCCCCCAGCCCTCAGTCACAGCAGATAGTAAGCAGAGCCAGCCTAGACTGAGGCCTGCAGCAGGGTGAGTAACATTCATCCACTGGGTGCAGAGAACTTAGATGTGTTGTACACTGACTTACATAGACAATATTTACTGTGGTGAAGCTAATATAAATCTGTGTGTGTTTGTGTGAACACTCAGGTCTGGTATCGAGGACATTGCCAGAGCTACAGTGTCTACTCTTCCATCTGTCCCTGTACCCGACGCAGCTGAGGTCCTCCCTGATGTCATCCCAGAAAAACAACCCCTGCACACCACACCTCCAAAAAATTTTGGCACTGAGGTAGGTACTGCAGGAACAGTATGAAAAACACTAAACTGAAGTCGTATAAAAAATATCAGAAGACTTTATGGTTTTTATTTTCAGAATGCTAGGTTGCTATCAAGTGTATTATTTTTGCTCATGTTATGTGTTTTTTCCTGTAGGGGGTGCTAAGAATTCATGTACTGGAGGCACAGGACCTAGTTGCAATGGACAAGGTGATGGGGGGTCTAAAGAAAGGCAAGAGTGACCCCTATGTCAAGATAAACATCGGAGCAGTCAAGTTTAGAAGTCTTGTGATCAAGGAGAACCTCAATCCTACCTGGAATGAGATGTTTGAGGTATGATTGTTGTTCACTCTGATGTCTGTTGGAATTTATGCCCATTTGAATGTCAATGTGCCCTGTTGTAAGCAGGTAATGGGATGGTGAAGAGCGCTCACATGGTTCATTCAACCACATGTCACTGAGTCTTTTCACAATCCAACACTGAAGCCTTTAGTCAGATCATGTACGGAATGATTTCGCTCACCAACAATACTTCCGCAATTGAACATACAAGCACCCGACCTGCACACAAGGAGTCGCTGGAGAGCAACATTGCAAGTTAGATATTCTGACTTGTCTATCCCAAATCCCGGGCAGAGCAATGCCAATTTTCACTGCCTTGTGCTGGAGGCAAAGTCAGACAAGCCATAGTCAGGTTCGAACCACGCGGACCCCCCCACCAATGGTATTATAACGTAAACATGTTTGAGACCTCTCGAACTGTGAGCACTGCAACTTCTACATGATCATATTCTGATATTGTGTAGTATGTTTTGTTTGGTTTTGTTGATCATCTCTGGGTGTTTCCTCAGACTGTGCTGACCTCCAGGGCAGATCAGGAGGTCCAGGTGGAGCTGTATGATAAAGACATGGACTCTGATGACTTTCTGGGCAGGTCAGTACCGACCAAACAGAAGTGGTTAAATCAGTAAGCTACTATTTAGCAATAAAGTCACAAGAGACAGTCCTGAGTGCAGTTACATGTAAATGGCCAATGCAACAGAGTTAAAAAAATATGTTTTAGTTAAGAAATTCTTGTCATTAGTAAATCAATACCATTTCATCTTAAAGTATGTAGTCTATGACATAAAATATTTTGTATTCATTTTATTGATTTCTTTTACATAGATACTTTGAAATGACTGGTTGTTCGTTCATTTAGAAGTGTTTATGTATTATACATGATTTTGCCTTGTTCCATCGTTTCAAGCTGTACTACTACTGCAGGTTAGTTTACATTACAAAACTGAAAGCTGCACAGCTAGCCTCAAACCAACACCTGAGGTAATAAACTGAATGCTAGGCAAGAAACAAATGTAAATCATGTGGTTGGGTGAAAACAATACTGTAGTAGATAAATATGTATCTATCCATAAATAAAGCTTTGGCTCAACATAAGTACATTTAGAAAAGAAACAGATTTTTTCCCCAAAAAATAATTTGTGCAGTTTTACTGTAGTTTTCTGGTCAAAAGCATTTAATATGGCTCTTGTTAATTGAAGTGTATACATATTGCAAAGGGCTCTGTTTAAATGTGCTACACAAGGCTCTGGTTAAAAGTGGTACTTAAGGATCTTGGTAAATACAGTATATTGCAAAGGTCTCAGGTTAAATCTAGATCATAAGGCTCTGGTTAAATGTAGTTTGAAGGGCTCTTGGTAAAAGTAGTGCAGTAAATAGGCTGCCAACAGTAGTGGACATAACAGGCTGCCATTTGAATTGCAAAATAGATTGAACTTCTAATGCACAATGTCTGCTTTCCACTCCTAGTGTCCACATATTTAATCAGAATCAATCTCAGAAATGAGAACAGGAATTCAATACTGTTATTGGACAATTGTCAAATTTTTTTTGGTATGTGCTTGCAGGGTTATGATCAGGTTGAGTGATGTCATCAGTTCCCATTATATAGATCAGGTAAGGCTGTCTCACTTTGATTACTTCTTCCTTTTGAGGCCTTATCTCAGGACATTGGCTCACACTGCTGCAAATTTATTTTGTATTGTGAAACCGCCTCAGATTAGCTTCATTTTGAACATTCATTTATTCACAATAATATGTGCTACATTTGTAAATAACAGTGTAATGTGTGCGTGGTTTCCAGTGGTACAATCTGAAGGATATCAAGTCAGGCCGGGTTCACCTGGTTCTGGAGTGGGTTCCTACAGTATCACAACCAGAACGACTGAATCAGGTCTCACCACTTCTTAGTGTCTAAAATATTAATGTCTCAATCAAAACTTTAAAGTTGCATTCTTGTCAATGGTCATATACACTTTATAGCCCAAAGTATGTGGAAACCCCTATTAATAGTAGAGGAGGGATAATGGTCTGGGGCTATTTTTCAGGGTATGGGCTAGACCCCTTAGTTCCAGTGAAGGGTCATCTTAATGTCTCAGGATACAAATACATTTTAGACAGTTGGGTTCTTCCAACTTTGTGGTAACAGATTGGGGAAGGCCCTTTCCTGATCCAGCATGACTGTGCCCCTCTGCACAAATCAGGGTCCATAACGACGTGGTTCGATCAGTTTGGTGTAAAGACACTCGGGACCTGTACAGAGCACTGACCTCAACCCTTGAACACTTTTGGGATGAATTGGAACAGCCATTGCAAGCCATGCCTTCTCGTCCAACACTAGAACCCGACATCACAAATGCTCTTTTGGCTGAATGGGCACAAATTCTCATACACACACTTCAAAATCTTGTTGAAATCCTTCCCAGTAGAATGGCAGCTGTTTTAGCCAAAGGTGGGTGCCTACTCGATATTAATGCCCATGGTGTTGGAATGGGATGTCCAACAAGCTCAATTTAATGGTCAGGTGATGGTCAGGTGTCCACATACATTTGGCCATATAGTGTATGTTAGTCATACAAATATGACAGCATTAGTATCAGATTATTTACATTGAAACCTGCTTAGTATCATGTTATCTACATTGAGGTCTGCTTAGTATCATGTGATGTTATCTACATTAAAATCTGCTTAGTATTATGTGATGTTATCTACATTGAACTCTGCTTAGTATCATGTGATATTTACATTGAACTCTGCTTAGTATCATGGGATGTTATTTACATTGAACTCTGCTTAGTATCATGTGATGTTATCTACATTGAACTCTACTTAGTATCATGTTATCTACATTGAACTCTGCTTAGTATCATGTGATGTTATCTACATTGAACTCTGCTTAGTATCATGCAATGTTATCTACATTGAACTCTGTTGAGAGTCATGTGATAATATCTACATTGAACTCTGCTGAGTGTCATGTGATAATATCTACATTGAACTCTGCTTAGTATCATGTGATTTTACATTGAACTCTGCTTAGTATTATGTGATATTTACATTGAACTCTTCTCCAGGTGCTCCAGCTCCAGTCTCTTCAGTCCTTCCAGAACAAGACTGTTCCGTCTGCTGCTCTGCTCTTCATCTATGTGGACAGAGCCCATTCACTGCCTGTAAGTCACCTTTCACCTCTGACCTCCTTACCTCTAGGCTACTTTAAAATGTTGAATTCTGCCTTTGGGATGGAAGTTGTGGTGTTTAATGCACAGATGTGGATCCTGAAATATTGAATCATCTGTAGTTGCTTACAATCCTTCTGTATTTTGACAGTAATATTGTGTGATCTGTGTTTGTAGTTGAAGAAGAGTGGCAAGGAGCCGAAAGCTGGAGCTGAGCTTGTTCTGGGGAAGACAACATGTAGAACCAAGGTGAGGTTTCGCTTTGTCAAGTCAGCTAGTTCAGTTGATCTACTAAGACTGATTTACTAACATTACTGTTTCCTTGTCTCCTTTTGTCTCTGAAGGTGTGTGATCGTACCAAGTCACCCCAGTGGGGGGAGGCTTTCCATTTCCTGGTTCATGACCCTAAAGAAGAAATGCTCATATTGAAGGTGAGATATGGTTTCTGTGTGTGACTGCTACCACTTCTTCTTCACCACATGAATGTTAATGGCTGCATCCTACCTGCAGCTCTCCAGTGCCTGGGATCAGGCTCTAGGTTCCCTAGTGGTGCCAATCAGAGAGCTGCTGTCCAAACCAGATCTGGTCCTGGATCAGTGGCTAAGTCTGGATGGGGCTTCACCTGATAGTCAGATTCTCCTGCGGGCTGAGCTCAAGGTGAGAACCACAGTGTTCAACATCCTGCATGATTTCTGTTGAACTTACTAAATGCTTAAGAACTGATCTGTTTCCACCAGATTCTGAACTCTAAAATGGTGGCGCTGATTGGTCAGGGAACTCTACCGTGTGCGGCCAGGAACCGTGGTCAGGTGAAGCTGTCGTTGTCTCATGCATCAAAGAAACTAGCCATCGCTGTCCACGCCTGCAGGTCTGCATCATTTCTTAGCATTATTAGGAACCTCATGTCATAGAGTTGAGCACAGAGTTAGTCATGGCTAGGTCACATGATTGTGAGCCAAAACCACTACCCTACATTCAGCATAGGTAACAATCCCTGCCGAAGAAGAGGTTCCTTTCCTGTAGAAATGTACCTATATTCTCACATGTTCACATCCTATTACCAGTTGACCCACTGGTTTAAGGCCTTGGCCCACCTGTTCTGTGTTGTGTTCAGGGAGCTTCCTCCTTCCAGTAAGGACGGCCTAGACAGCTACGTCTCCCTCATGCTGCTGCCAGACAAAAGCAAGGTCACCAAGAGGAAGACCAACGTCAAGAAGAGAGACCTGAACCCAGAATATAATGAACGGTGAGAAGTAAACCAGCTGAGACATGTAAACCTGTGTTGTAGCCATAGCTACTCCTGTGAGTCATGTAAACCTGTGTTGTAGCCATTGCTACTCCTGTCAGTCAGGTAAACCTGTGTTGTAACCATAGCTACTCCTGTGAGTCATGTAAACCTGTGTTGTAGCCATAGCTACTCCTGTCAGTCATGTAAACCTGTGTTGTAGCCATAGCTA
>JACXGM010024020.1:0-15921 GCA_016801145.1 Umbra pygmaea
ATTCAGTGATTTCTTCTAAAAGAAAATGGCATCGCTGAAATTCACGACAGCAATAGAACTCTATCCGTGTCCATAGGCGCACACCGAGGCACTGACACCACCAGTCTGCCTCAGCTCATATCTCCCCGGGCTTCTCACTGCCAGGGTGGTCACTGCCACTGTTCCTCGCTGTATTGCGGCTCGTACAGGTTGTCACAGGAATCGGATTCATGCACCAGATCTTCAAAATCATCTTCATAACTGCCTTCCGCCATAGCCTGCTAATGTATGAATTAATTACTCTGCGTTCTCAACACAACAATAGCCTGTGAGCTTCCTTTCAAGATGGCTGATCTATTTTGAAATTCTGGGAGTGAGTTCCCACCCTCTATGGGCGGGTTTAAAACATGCGGAAGTGGCTCCACCTGCTGGATGTAGTTTACAGTCTCTGAGCAGGCAAGCCTCAGATGACGCAAAATGACGATTTTTGCGTCATTTGAGGCCTCTTTCCCATACAACCGATACAGAGACTTCACATCCCAGGTGGGTTTGAGGGATTGATCCCAGTTAATTCTAAAATACTACCAGGTTTCTACTGATATAAAGCTTAATGCTAATCGGTGAAGTATCCCTTTAAGCACTGCTTTCTTTTCAGTTTGACAGGTGATAACCATGGCAACCCAAACCCCTTTTACCCACCCCGGACCACCCATAAATTTATTTGACAGGTGGCCCAGCCCCCTTCCTGACACCCTCCCCACCCCCCCATTACCCCTTCAACGTGTATAAATGTTTAAGCCCCACCCCTATTCACACCTGGGAAGTGTGAATGAAACTTTTGATTGATCTTTGCATTCGTTTCAGAAGTTATAACATTTTTATAGTCCTATTGATCTCTTTGCATGTACACATGAGGTCAATATTGTATGAGTGGTGGGAACCAGCCCCCACAATCGGGTTTGGTTTTGTTAACTGAACATAAACCCAAACAGGGTTTGATGGAAAGGAATGTTTTATTGCATTCCCACTAGGGATGTGCAGTAAACTGGTACTGACAAAGTATCAAGTATTCTATACTAGCTTTTTACATATTTCGATACTTAAAACATTGCATTAAATAATGCATCTTGATTTTCATTGAAACTAAATTAGCGAAACGTCTGGCAACATCAAATCCATTGGGAAAAAATGCTGTGAATTTAAAGAACTGGGTTGCCTATTGCCATGTGAGATTGTGTCTGTGTAACGTGTGAAATGAAGGAGTGGGAAACAGATGCAGGGTAAATCAATCAATCACATTTATTTGTAAAGCACATTTAAAAACAACACACATTGGCCAAAGTGCTTTACATACAGCCCAACACAAACATTCTAAAATTATTAAATAAATTATAAAACAACTACAGAAATCAATTACAATTAAATGCAAGAGAGAAGAGATGAGTTTTAAGTGTTAAATGAGATTAAAATGTGTCAAGGGTGGCACAAAATCTAACATGGAGGGGTAAACTGTTACATAAGCATGGAGCTGCGACAGAGAATGCCCTGACTCCTTTCGATTTTAGTTGAGCCTTTGGAATGGTTAGCTGAATTTTTGTTCTGATCTTAGAAGTCTAGAATATGTATGATGCTGAGGAAGTTCAGTAATATAACATGGTGCCATTCCATTTAAGCCCTTAAAAACAAATAATAGGATCTTATAGTTAACCCTATCTTTGACTGGAAGCCAATGGAGGGATGCTAGTACAGGTGTTATATTTGCATATTTCCTAGTCCTGGTTAAAAGCATAGCAACAGCATTTTGAACTAACTGCAGACGTGAAAGTGATGCATGAGAAATTCAATAGTACAATAAATTACAATAGTCCAATCTGGTCGTAACAAAAGCATGCATAACAACTTCCAAGTCATTAAAAAATAAAAAAGTTTTCAAATTTGCTATATTTCTTAATTGGAAGAAGCCACCTCTAACCACCAAATGTATATGCTTATCAAATTTTAACTCAGCATCAAAAAGAACTCAGAGATTCTGCACTTGATTATGAACCTTCGATTTAAAAACGTCTAATTGGTTAATTATATGTTTGGAGGAATTTGGAGGGCCAAACACAATCAATTCAGTCTTTGATTCATTTAGGTGGAGAAGATTGGCTCACATTCACACCTTAATATCATTAAAACAGTCAAAGAGAGACTGCAAGGCTGAGTTTTCCCCCATGTTTTTTATAGGGAGATAAAGCTGAGTATCATCGGCATAAAGATATTAATATATATTATGTTTCTTACAAATATCAGCCAATGGAAACATGTAGATGGAAAATAATACTGGACCCAATTTTGATCCTTGTGGAACCCCACACTTCATTCCAGCAGAAGAAGATGAAAAATGTCCTAATTTCACACAAAATGTTCTCCAAGAAAGATATGAGCTAAACCAATTTAAAGCTTTTCCTTGAATCCCTGACCAAGCTGTAAGACGGTCCAAAAGGATAGTATACACTATAGTATCAAATGTAGCAGTCAGATCAATTAAAACACAAAAATTGCACACTTTCCTGAATCGACAGCCAAGAACAAATAATTTGACACTTTAAGAGGGACTGCCTCTGTACGGTGTTGAGCCCTAAATCCCGATTGGAACATATCAAAAATACAATTTTCATTTAAATAAGTAGAAAGCTGTTGAAAGACAGTCTTCTCTAAAATCTTTGACATGAAAGATAATTTTGATATTGGTTGATAGTTCTTTAAATCGGATGAGTCCAACTTGGGCTTCTTTAGAAGGGGTTGCACCACTGCATGCTTAAAACAGGATGGCACGACACCACTCAATAAGCTAGAGTTCACTATTGACAGAAGATCCAAACCAACCACGTCTAGTACCTGAACGAGGAGGCGCAGGAATAATGTCTAAAGAACACTGAGTGGGCTTCATTTTGCAGACTAAGTCCACCAAATCAGGATGGAAATTGCTTTAAACTCACTTAAGTAATGAGCTAATGAAGGTGGAGTGACATAATCAGAGATGAGGCCTGAAGGTATACTATTAGCTGTAAGAGCATCAATCTTTTTAATGAAATAATCTAGAAAGTTTTCACACATTATCTGAATAATATAATAAAGGAGAATTTAGTCTGTATAATTGAAATCCGGGTTGCAAAATAACTTAACAGGCAAAGCGAATGCTACAGAACATGGTACAGGAGCCTTAATCCACACTTCTCTCTGATCTGGGCAGTATATATATAGGGACTTCAAACTAACAACCAGGACACGGCTGATCCTAATCAAGAATCAAAAAGATCTATAAGATACCAGAACCTCCTAACCTAAACCCTATTGGTAACAGATGCCCAAATCAGAGAGAGGCGAAACAGGTCTTAAAGGGACAATGCACGGAATATAACAAATAACTAAAATACAATTTCCTGTACTCACTAAAGCAATAAGATAACCTAAGCCAACACAGGAAATAACACAAGGGGAATCCAATAGAAACCATATACAGAATAACTAAAACACAGAAAGTAACTCATCTCTCTGTTCCATCTCTCTGTTCATTATCACAGCCCTCCACATGGCTGTATGTGACAGAGCCCCCCCACAACCGGGGGGGGGGGAACGCCCCTAAGAGGCAGAACCCCCTCCAAGGCACTCACCCAGGTGGAGGGTCCGCCGGAGGTCTCTTCAGGCCAGGTAGCCTTTCAAAAGCGGCCGCCCAGGGGAATGACGGCAGCGCAGGGGGTCCGGGGAAAGGCAGTTCATGGAGTCAGGGTACAGGGGAAAAACAGTGGGCCCTGGCACAGGCAGGGTGTCTTGGAGCCCTGGCATAGGCAGGGTGTCTTGGAGCACTGGCACAGGCAGGGTGTCTGGGAGCCCTGGCACAGGCAGGGTGTCTGGTAAGCCCGGCTGCAGGGTGTCTGGGAGCCCCGGCTACAGGGGTTCAGGGAGCCCCGGCTGCAGGGTGTCGTGGAGCACGGGAGGCAGGGAGTCGTGGAGCCATGTCAGCAGGGTGCTGTGGAGCCCGGAAGGCAGGGGTTCTGGGAGCCCTGGCAACAGGGGTTCTGGGAGCCCTGGTGGCAGGGTGTCATGGAGCCCTGACAGTAGTGGAGCAGGAAGCTCCAAATCCTCCATCGCCGGATCATCCTTGAAACCCGGTGGTGGAGGCAACACTAGGCCCTCCAGGTCCTGCACCGCCTGGAGCTCAGGAGCAGGCAGAGGCGGGGCCCGGTGTGGAGCAGGCTGCGGCGGGTCAGCCATCATGTGACGGTCGGCCATCTTGTGACGGTCGGCCATCTTGTGAAACCGGCTGGCGGCCATCTTATGAAACTGTCTGGCGGCCATCTTGGGAAGGGGAACCCTAACACTTTGACAGGGAGCCCTAGAATGAGGACTAACACCCTGGACCGAAGGGCTAGGGGCCTTGACTGGAGCCCAAAGGGCCTAGACTGGAGCCCTAGGGGACATGACTGGAGCCCTAGGGGACATGACTGGAGCCCTAGGGGCAGGAACTGGAGCCCTCGGGGCAGGAACTGGAGCCCTTGGGGCAGGAACTGGAGCCCTCGGGGCATGAACTGAAGCCCTGGGGGCATGGACTGGAGCCCTAGGGGCATGAACTGGAGCCCTAGGTGCATGAACAGGAGCCCTAGGGAAGCCAGCTGGAGAGCTACCAAAGGTAGCCTGGGAGCTAATACTAGCCTGGAAGCTAGGAGAGCTAACACTCCGATGGGGAGCCCTAAATGGTGGACTACCACCCTGGATCTGAGAGCTAGGGTAGCTAGCATGGAAGCTAGGAGGGGTGCTAGCTTGGGAGCTAGGGGAAATGCTAGCCTGGGAGCTAGGGGAAATTCTAGTCTGGGAGCTAGGGAAAATGCTAGCCTGGGAGCTAGGGAGATTGCTAGCAAGTGAGCTAATATAGTTAGCCTGAGAGCTAATGGGAAAACTAGCCTGACAGCTAGGTGAGCTAGGAGGACTGGCAAACCTAGGGGTGCAAATACACAGACGGGGAGCCCTAACTGGAGCGTATACAACCTGGACCTGAGTAGTAGGAGACCTACCCTGTGGCTTAAGAGTCCTGAATGGAAACTGGGCATTCCTCCTGGAAAGATTGGAGGCCAGCTGGGGCTGTGGTAGCGTCAGCTGAGGTGGTGTCCGTAGAATAGTACTTTGTGTCCATTCAGGGGGAACTTCCCACTCCTCCTCCTCTTCGTCCCAAGATAAACGCTCCTCTTCGTCCTCTGAACTATCCACACCTCTGTAGAGGTGTTTGATGGCGTCCCAGTCGGCGACCTTCAAAATAGCACCGAGGTATAACGCCGCAGTAGCATCCTCTTCCTCTGATCCCGGGGAAATGCTCCTTGTCTGAGCTGTCGACTTCCCACATGGAAGTGAGTCAGACTCGCTCCTTCGGCTGATCTCTCTCTCCAACGTGGGGAGAGAGAGTGTATGCAGCCTGCGCCCCTCCAAAATGTATCCCCCCGAGAGAGAGAAGGTCTCTCTCATAGAACTCGATCCCTTGTGTAGCTGGCTCATTCCGTCTTGGAATCCTCCTGCTGTTTCTGTTTGTAGGTGGATTAACAGGCAAAGCGAATGCTAAAAAACAATTGTACAGGAGCAATAATCCACACCTCTCTCTGGTCTGGGCAGTATATATATATATATATATATATATATATATATATAGGGACTTCAAACTAACAACCAGGTCACGGCTGATCCTAATCAAGAATCAAACAGATCTACAAGATACCAGAACCTAAACCCTATTGGTAACAGATGCCCAAATCAGAGAGAGGTGAAACATGTCTTAAAGGGACAATGCACGGAATATAACAAAGTACTAAAATACCATTTCCTGTACTGACTAAAGCAATAGAGATAACAAGATAACCTAAGCCAAAACTTTACACAGGAAAAAACACAAGGGGAATCCAACAGAAACCATATACAGAATAACTAAAACAAAGGAGGTAACTCAACTCAAAGGAGTCCATCTCTCTGTTCATTATCGAAGCCCCCCACATGGCTGTATGAGACAGTCTGTGTAGAAATGTGTGAGAGAGTGAAAGCCGGGCTGCTTAGAGAGAATGGCAACAGAGCGCAATCACATGCTCAAAATAAACTATGAAAATACTTTGCTTACAAACCAAATGATGAAGGGAAACCCCAACATATTGCAGCGCCAGGTTGCAAAATGTGTGTTCATATTACATTTAACTAATTTCATATCTATTGCAGAAACACAATTTAAAAACAGACATAGTGGAATTGAGCCATGTTTAATTCATTTCATGTTGCTTTCTAATTGGTTTATTAGATGCCTGCCTGAAAATGGCTAGCAAGTAT
The DNA here is from genome assembly GCA_016801145.1 of Umbra pygmaea. Classification (NCBI taxonomy): domain Eukaryota; kingdom Metazoa; phylum Chordata; class Actinopteri; order Esociformes; family Umbridae; genus Umbra; species Umbra pygmaea. Next base: position 6,325 of record JACXGM010024020.1, read on the forward strand.
TATATCCTCTGTGTTAGCCAATCATAGTTGAGTCGATTTGTATTACAGTTTTTTCCAATTGCTAACACACAAAATACATAATTTGGCTCATTGTGTCAAGACTCAACACACAAGAATGCTATACACAACACTTGAAGATTAACATTGAACTGCCATGTCAAAACTGCCATTCTGCAATCAAAACTTATCACTCTTAACACTTCAAAAGGCCCTCTTCAGATAGTTAACACACATGCACATGAACAATAAACAGTCAAACAGACACAACACACTGGTCAACTTTACTCAAGACACTTCTGTCATTTGTAGTTTTTAAACCGTTTTTATTCCTGAAACCAAGCCTCAGTGATACATTGTACAGGTAGTAAATCAACTCCCATTACAAGTCAGGGATCACTCCGTCGATTGGGGTCGGGCCACGTCATCTCGTCCACATCACAGGCGATGTTCTCCCTTGCCAGGCAACGGGAAAATATCGCCGGGCGTGGCGTATCCACCCGTGGATCGAGCCCACCTCGATGTCTCCGCATGCCTCCTCCATTGCTCGCAGGAGTGGCACGCGTGCATGTGCACCTTCCACCGCCATGCTGAAAATAATTCCCCTATCAGGTTGAGGACCGGGAAATAAGGGGGCAGGTACAGCACCATGAAATGGTCGTGGTTGGCGAATTAGTCCCAGACCAGAGCAGCCCGGTGGAAACTGACATTATCCCAGATGACAACGAACCATGCCCTGATTGGTCCTATGTGACCGCGGCATGTAGTGCATGCAGAAATGTCAGTATGTGTGCAGTGTTGTAGGGACCCAGGGTGGCATGGTGATGGAGGACCCCCTTGACCCCTAATGGCTGCACACATGGTGATGTTGCCCCCGCACTGCCCGGCGACATTCTCGATGGCCCTTTGGCCGATGATGTTTCAGTCCCAATGTCTGGTTTTTACCAGAGTTTCTTCCCCTATCTCCTCTCTCTCTTCCCTCCCCATCTCTTCCTCGCTCTCCTCTCCCTCTTCCCGTCTCTTCCTCATCTTCTCCTTCCCCTTGGTCCTTTAGCATCCATATTCACAATTGTCTCACGACAGGTGCTCATACTTGAATTATATGTATAGTGACTGATTGGTGTTCAGTTACAGGTAAAGTGATTTACGATGTGTACGGGAGTGTTGCTAATGTCGTGTGTTTTAACCATTGAATAAACATGCTGACTGCAGAGTGATTCCTCATTGGCCAAAGTGTGTAACACATGCACGATGTGTGTAGTGTTTTGCACCATGTGATACAGAATTGTTTACGGTGCCATGCCGACATTGTGTTTATTCATTTTGTGCCTGAGTGTACCAAATGCATGCAAACGTTACGGTTTTGACGCTTTGTTATGAGCATTCACTTTTAGTGTTTTAGCAATCAAGAAAAACTGTAATAGGTGGGTTAACCAAGAAATGCATCCAAAGTCAAAGGTACTAACGTAAGTAGCCCGCAGTACTAAAAGCAATTGTTTCCATGCAATGTTGCCAAGCTTGAAGTTTGATAGACTAACACAAATTCTGTAGTCGAAATCAGTTAGCTAAGCAGTGTTTATGAATAGATAATCATTTTCATTTTAACCTTTTCCATTGTCCAGTGGCGCACAACCATTCATGGAGGTGCGCAATGACATCAAATTTCTGTCAGATAATGCACCACTTCACCCAACAATTTGGGACAACTACAAATATTTAGGCTTCTCATGTTTAGTTCTGTGGTTTGTATTGGTATGTACTGGTAGTATACCTAATCTCCCTGGACGTGGACAAAAGAGAAAAATTTACCAAAGACTGCAACAAATGATCTTTCGAATGGTAGATGAAGAACTTCGATCAACCTCCAGACAAATTCAAGCTGGCCTACAGGCACAGGGTACACATGTCTTAGCTCGTACCATACGTCACCAACTGAATGAAATAGAATGCTATGGTAGAAAACCCAGGAGGACCCCACTGCTGACACAGAACATAAAAAAAACAGATTGCAGTTACCTTACCTGAGGAAGCTAAAATAATTTTGGGAAAATGTGCTATGGACAGATGAATCAAAAGTACAGCTTTTTGTAAATCCCATCAGTCTACACTTTTCAGAAATAGAAATGAATCTTTTAGGAAAATAATACAGTCCTTACAGTCAAACATGTTTTGGGGTTGCTTTGCTACTTCAGGCACTGGGTGTCTTCATTGTGTGCCTGGCATTATGAAATCTACCAAAAAATTCTGTGGTGCCATGTGCGGCCCAGTGTCAGGAAGTTGGGTCTCCGTCAGCCGTCATGGGTTTTACAGCAGGACAATGACCTAAAGCACACGTCAAAAAGCACCCAGAAATGGTTCAAGACAAAGCGTACTGAACTAGCCAACAATGAATTCCATAGAGCACCTCTGGAGAGATCTCAAAACAGCATTTGGGAAACGAAACCCTTCCAATCTGAGAGACTTAGAGCAGTTGGCGAAAGACGAGTGGTCCAAAATTCCAGTAGAGAGGTGTAAGAACCTCATTGGTGGTTAAAGGAAGCAATTAGATTTCAGTTATTTTTTTCCAAGGGGTGTACTACCAAATATTAAATTGAGGGTGCCACCAATTTTGTCTAGTCCATTTTTGGAGTTTTGTGTAGAATGTGTCAGATTTGGCCTTTTTTTTCTCCACTTTTTTGTGTCATACAAATACCAACATCTTTATTTTTAGCAATGACTGTATATGCATGTACATGTGTTTTATGACTTTTCAGAAACTCTACAAATGTGCCTGACAAGACCTGTTGCAGGTAGGGTTGGGTATCATTTGGATTTTTCCGATTCCGATACCGAACCGGTACTTTTAAAACGATTCCGATTCTAAAACGAATTACATTAAAGAAAGGCTCTTGTTTTTAACTTGCCCCAAACTGAATAGCTTCTGGAATTCAGTATTCTATACTTTGTCTGAAGCCCTCAAAATTGACCTGACTAAATGCCCATTAATTGCTCTGTTTGGAATCCCAGGTCACTCGATTAAATTAAAAAACAAAGACTCTGAAATTATTGCTTTCACAACATTATTAGCTAGACGCAGGATTTTACTATTGTGGAAATCCTGTCAACCCCCTCTAGCCTCTCAGTGGCTTACTGACGTCCTTTGTTTTTGCGGTTGGAGAAAATTAAGTACTCTTTGAAGGGATCTCACTCTAAATTCTCTGACAAATGGAATTAATTTATTTCATACTTTAACAGTCTACAGAGGCTACCCACAGATTTCACTTAAACCAAGATAGTATTAGTATTAATCTTACCATTGTAAATTAGATATACATGTATGTCCGTGTGATGTGTTTTCGTGTGGATGTTTTGTGTGGAGTCTGGGGGTGGGGGATTTGGGTGGTGTTGAAGTGAGGAAAATGTTGCTATGCACTTTTGTGTCTGTCATCATTGCTGTACATCTGATAAATAAATTTAAAAAATCTTACCTGGTAATGCTCAGAACTACACTTCCCAAGAACACGTTCCTATAACCTGGTCACAATCACCGGAATTCTAATCACCTGCTGTCCTTCACACTAAATAAATACCTCTACACACCATAGCCTCCTTGCGAGGTATAGTAAGTACATTCTGTCTTCTGCTGAGCATTATATACATATTGGATATCCTTGGAAGACCCTTTTTGTATTCTGTTTATTCTGCCTTTTGGATTGCCCTCTGTGCCTTTGACGTTGTTTTGTGCCAAGTCTGTTCTGACCCCAGCCTGTCTGAAAGCCTGCTACAAGTATCTACCCAAGCCTGTCTGAAAGCCCGCTACGTGCATCGACCCAAGCCTGTGTGAACCAGTTCTATGCCTCGACCTTTGCCCGCCTCCAGTTTACCCTGTTGCCTAGTCCTAGTTTGTTTGGTTACCAAGTCTGTCTATCCCCTGTTGATATCGATATTACATTTGTATAATAAATACACATTGTCATTTAACAGGCTCACCTTGGAGTATATCGTTACAGGGATGTCTGATTATTCTTTTGAGCTACCGTATATCTCCGAAGTTCTCCCAAATTACATTCTCAGGAAACTATTTTGAAAACATGATTTACGTTGTATGCCAACATATTTAGGGTGTTTTAGCGTTTCAACTGCCCTTTTTTTATAAGTCTATATTTGTCCATCTGTTATGTTGCACCTGGACTTTTCATTTCACCGGTTCATGCAAAAAACATTCCACACATTTATTCCATAGCGTTCAAATTCAAAATTATATACTAACGTTCACCGTTAATCTGAAGTTAAGGTTTGGATTAGGGTTAACATTACAAAAATATATATATAATGTGCAACACATTTGCATCACGCAAGAATGGAGAACAAAATACACACAAAGCTTCCATTTGGATTTGAACTCGCAAACTCTGGGATGACGTTGGAAAAAAATTGCATTTTAAAAGTAGCCAACGTTTACGGTAGCTAGTTAATGGCAGACTACAGAGAAAGTGTGATTTTTTTTACGTCCGTTTCGGAGCATCAGAGGGAAAATATTTCAGTCGACACATTAAGTGGAACCGAAATGAGGACTCATAATTTGCGTTCTAATCCGGTCCGATTCCTGCTGGGTGCGTAGGTTTCGGTACCCAACCCTAGTTGCAAGCAGTTGCAGGATCATCTTCACCCCTCAAAAAAAGGAAAGTTAAACCGAACAGCAAATACTATATCAGGTGGATGAGCTACAGCCTGAAATGCAGCTAACTTCTAAGGTGAAAGTACTTTTTGCTAATTACAGGTGCTCTGGAGAGGCAAAAAAGAGAAGGGTGTTGCAGGTGGTGGCCTTGCTAGTGTCTTTATAACTACTGGTAACATGAGGTGGTACCTGCAGCCCATTCAGGTTGCACAGGTAGTCCAGCCTGTCTAAGATGGCGCATCCATACATGCTGTCACAAGAAGGCTTGCTGTGCCTCCCAGTACAGTCTCAAGAGCATAGAGGAGATACCAAGAGACGGGCCATTACACGAGAAGACATGAACAGGTCAATCCAGCAGCAGGACCCATATCTGCTCCTTTTGCAATAAGGAACAGAAGAATCATTGACAGACCCCTACAAAATGACCTCCAACATGCTACTGGTGTGCATGTTTCTGACCAAACTGTCAGAAACAGAATCCATGAGGGTGAAATGAGGGCCTGACATCCTAAAGTGGGACGTGTGCATATAGTCCAGCATTGTGCAGCTTGATTAGCATTTGCCAGAGAACAACAGAATTGGCAGGTCCACTGTTGGCCCCCAAGTTCTCTTCACAGATGAGACCAGTTTTACACTGAGCACATGTGCCAGTGTGAAAGAGTCTGAAGACGCCACGGTGAACACTATGCTACTTGCAACATCCAGCATGACCAGTTTGGTTTTGGGTCAGTGATGGTCTGGGGAGGCATGTCCTCTGAGGGTCGCATAGACACACATGCTAGCCAACGGTGCCCTGACTGCTGTTAGGTACCAGCATGAAATCCTCAGATGACTTTTCAGACATTATGCTAGTGCAGTGACCCTGGGTTTCTTCTGGTGATGCCAAGCCTCACCAGAGTGTGTAGGCAATTCCTGGTTTACAAAGTCATTCATGCCATTGACTGGGCCTCATGTTCCGCATATTTAAATCCAATTGAGAACCTCTGGAACATTAGGTATCGGTACATCTGACACCTCCAAGTAGCACCACAGACTGTCCAGGAGCTCACAGATGCCCTAGGACACCACCTGTCATCTCATCAATAGCATGCCCAAACGTTGGCGGGAGTGTATACAGGCACGTGTGGGTATACACACTACTGAATCACCTCATGAGATGCTGTGATGAAATTCACTTTGAAACAGCCTGTGATTTCAATTGTTTACTTTATTTTCGTTGTGAATCCAGCCCTCAGTTGGTTGGTGATTTTGGTTTCATACATTTTTCCTCAAAGAATAAAGTACAGTAAAGATTTTGATCTTTAATATTTTTCCTTCATCAAGACTTGATGCATCATTTAAGTGTTCTTTTATTTTTGTTATGAGCATTGTATATACATTTCCAAATGCACCTATGCATATGCACAGTGTGTGCACACTATGCTAGTTGCACACATGCAGGGAAAGCGCAGCAGCACACAAACATGAAAAATATTACAAATAAAAATATTACGGTCCAAATCCACCGTCATAATACCATGCGCGAAAGGTACAAACAGGAGACACTTAGTAAAACACTTTTAGACCATGCCCCCGGCGCATGGACCCTTTTCCCGCTGTCAAACTAGCAAAAGTGGAATTGAACACGCCCAAAGCGCACTTGCACCATGCGCATCACACCATGCACTTAGGGACTGTTCTTTATTTAGTTAAGGGGCTAATACCGGAGGAGTATTGGAATCTTTAGTCAAAATAGACCTGACCCTCCCTTTGCCAGCAATACATTTTTTTATGACCCTCCAAAATGAATGGGAAAAGAGGCATGACCCTCCCCAACAATTTATTGATGACTTATTGATGTACTCGTTTGAGCTTGGCAAAGATGTACAGATAGCCAATTTTTTTTACAATCATGACTTAACCTCTGCTTTTTCATCTTACACATCACACTCCACCAAGATTATGGCCATTTCAGAAGATTTACTCACTAACACTGTTGTGGAAACACAATAAGCATGGAAACTAAATGCACACTTCCTGCATTGCTACATCACTTCAAATACTAGGTTACTCCTCTAGTAAACTAGTATTCACATGACATAAAACAATGAAATACTACCCTGCATGCACACACACACACACACACACACACACACACACACACACACACACACACACACACACACACCCTTTCCAAGTGTCTTAATTGCTAAGTGGTTCGGTAGTCAAACTTGTAAGCATTTAACCACTCTATATATGTCTGGGCCCCCATCTTAAATATATTCATGTTAATAGTACCACAGTATGTTATTATTAAGATATGATTATTGTTTTTTGACATTGTGTCTAATTAATTGAATACCTATGCCAAGCTATTTTGCACAAAACTATACTGAACAAAACTAGGAAAGCAATTTCAAAGTAGTTACTGAGTTACAGTTCATATATAGACTCTGTCCTTTCATGTATTGACTGTTAAACAGCTATCCTATCTGTGTAACCTGCACTTCAATATTTAGTCACATTAACCAGAAAACATGTTTTGAATTGTATACACCAATGTTAAGGGGAAATTCAGCTTTAAAACAATGTGTAATTGTGTAACAACTCTTAATATTGAGCTCAGTAGAGCCAGTAACTGAAGATAGTTACCCAGATTTGCTGAGAAAAGCCCACCGTTCGTTGTTCATTTTCAGCGCGATGTGCACACAGCATGCTTCTGCGTGTTGCGAACTAAGTTCTCCTGTCCAGTGAATAATACAGTGCTCGAAGTGGGGCGGTACTCACCGGTACACAGTACCGGCACCTCGACGTTTTACTCTTAAGCGTACCTGCACTTTTTTTTTCGGAACCACTGAGAGAGAAAGCGTCAGTGTCAGAGAGATTGATAATGATCCGAACGTTACATAAACTACACTACGCAGAGGGCACTATGTGCCTTACTTCAGATCTCTTGACGAATCACGTAAAGGCAAGCAGTCAGCCCACCCTATCAGAACTTTGCTTCTTCACAGACGCTAGTTAGAAAATTCTGTCACCTGACCGTAACATATTTTTCACTGCTGAAAACCTAGAAACTAAAAAGAAATGTATTTTTTAAGTCTTTATGCTAGCCTGGCTTTAGAAAGGTACTAAAAGAATGCGTGTGCCAGAGCCAGACACGTCAACAGAGGTTCAAGTCCAACCAGAATCATCTGGTACGTTTCATGAGCTTTAAACTAACGTAATTAAAACCCTTCACAGTCTCCCGACGTTCTATGTCAAGCGGACATGCTTGATACTGTCGGAAAGAGGAAGATCAGACAAAAAGAATGAGTGGTGGCTCATCCCAGTGGGTTAAAGACAGCCAGAGCTATGACGCCTCAAAGTCAGTCATGTTGTAGACACCTTTTTTACTAAACAAATTACAGACAGAAAAAAAAATAGCTGGGATTTCAAAAACGTATGAAAATATTGTAAGAATTTGCTGCAGCATTTTGATGTTGACTAGTTTGTATGGGCTACAAACTTTGCACACCGGTCCAGGAGCCCTGGGGGCTTGACAATATGCATTAAAAATCCTTATTTGTCATGGTTTACATGCTTTTACACAAAAAAATATATATACATATGTTCTTTTTTTGGGATAAATATTTAATAAAACATAAAATTCAATGATTCACAATGTTGGATTTCATTAATCCATGTTGTAGCCTTGAGTCTGCTGAGTCCAAAACCATAAGGCACTTCACTGTAGGTCAAAGTATGAACTTTCCAGAGGCCAAAAGGTCAACTTTGTGCCAGGCGGACCTAAAACCCCTTAGATCTTGAAGGTTGATGTGAGTGGAACTGCTAGCATTAATGAGGAGTCTGCAGCTACCAACTAGGGCTGGGCGATAATTCAATATTTATCGTTATCGAGTTTTTGAAAATAATATCGAGAAGAATATCCCATAACGACATATCGCGATAACAGCTGGTTTTGTTCTGAAACAATGAAACATCCAACAAATGAGGAGTATTTCATATTGCTTGTAGTTCAGTTTTACCTGAAACTTCTAAACAGAAATATAACAAGGTCAATCAATATTTTTTGTATGTATTGTTTTTGTTTATTCAGCAGACTATACACTTTGATGTAATCAAGTCACAGCAGGTCGTATATATTTCAATATATCGTCAGGCATATCGTATCGAAGAAATATCTATTTTATATCGTGATATCATTTTTTGGCCATATCGCCCAGCCCTACTACCAACCTTAATGTTAACTTAGTCAATGACAGCGATGTCATCCATATTGTGAGTAAGGAAAAACATGCATGGCCTGACTTTTTGTCAAGGGACACACACATGACTTGTTTAAATAAATATTTTTATGTTGTTATAAATAACAATAAATTGTTGTTGGACCAGCAATATCTATCTCAAAGCTTTGTTTTTCACTGTAGAAATCTCAAGTGTCATAATGATTGTCCAATCCAAGCGAGTACCGGCACCTTTTTTTCCCCACTTCAAGCACTGAAATAATATATTGTATTTAACACAAATTGTAGATTGTTTGCTACTCATTTAAAAGTTGAACAATATAAATAGGCCAGCTAGCCGGAAACTTTTATCTAAAATACAAGCATTGCTGAGTACTGATTAGTCAACTCTCCGTATGAGAATTGTTTATCTTCCCTGGACTGCAGGTAAAGTTGGAACGAACCATTTCTTAGAGGGGGTGGAGGAGGGCCCATAAATATATGAAAATTACATTTTAGAGAATGTGACTGGTATACAAGCTTATAGTATTAAAATATAAAAAATATTTTTTTAAATATAACACTAGCCAAGAGGGCACTTTTGAGTCTGAGGGGACAGGGGCAGGGGCTTAAGCTCCCCCTCATGCTCCACTGTTTCCTCCACCATACACCCCTCTGATAATACAACACTACATGCTCCACTGTTTCCTCCACCATACACCCCTCTGATAATACAAC
>JACXGM010024021.1:0-15920 GCA_016801145.1 Umbra pygmaea
AGGTGTTTAGAGTTAATTAGTTGATTCAGATGATTAGGTTAATAGCTCGTTTAGAGACCCTTTTCATGATATGCTAATACTTTGAGATAGGAATTTTGGGTTTTCATGAGCTGTATGCCAAAATCATCAGTATTAAAACAATAAATGACCTGAAATATTTCAGTTGGTGTGCAATGAATCTAAAATATATGAAAGTTACATTTTTATCATTACATTATGGAAAATAATGAACTTTATCACAATATGCTAATTTCTAGAGAAGGACCTGTATGTGCCATTCCATATCAGTACGATATAATCTAAGCTGTAGGCTATATATTTATATGGTCGCCATATATTTATATGGTCGCTATATATAAATGGTCGCCATGACGGTGTAAATCATCAGTCATTCCGATGTACTGTAAAAATCTCATCCTTCACCACTACTTTGCCTTCACAGCTCCAACAGTTCAAGATTTCAAGAGTTATCGCGCATGCGCATAGGTAACTATGCAACAGTGAAGACTTAGAGAGGACCTGGAATAGCGTACAGACAGAGCTTGGAGTTAGATCAGGAGGAATATGAGAAAATGGTTAGAGTTTGTGCCTTTACAAGTTGCAGGAAAACAAATGAAGAGATATTTGTGCTTGAGCTTTCACCATCTACCCCTGAGCAACAGAGAGATTTTACAGTTGTGGCTGGTTGAACTTCAGCTTGATGTGCAAACGCCCTTGCAAACTATGGACATAATCACAGCAAATCGTTTATATTGGATTGTATGAGTTTGACGAGGTATGTGCACTGGCTGATTTATCACAATTTATTTGCATTTCTTTCACATCTACTGCAGTCAGATTCACTGTGTTCACAGGAATCACTGCACATGGCTATGCACTTGTAATGCCATTTTGAAGACGTTATGAGGCTAAAAACACATTTTAAATCTTGCCCCGTTTCAGCGCAACAGGTGTAATCTGGAGCAGGAGGAGAACACACTGTAGGCAACACAGATTGTTTGTGTTTGTCTCGCTACTGACAGCACTACACATTTTCTAACAACACAGTTACATGTTGAAATTGCCCACAATTCTCCTTTAAGGGAAGTCTGCAGAAGGTTTTTGACCAGAAGCTCAGTGTTTTCAGAATATTATTGTTCTTGAATCCCAGTTAATTTTTAATTCTCCCCTGTTCCCTGTGATTGAATTCTAGCACTGTTTCTTTCAGTTTTCAGTCAATCCTCAAATTATCTGTCACTTCCCGCATTGTCATTCACTGGGTTTCTCCTCATCTAAATATAGAGGAACTCCCTCTCTCTCTCGATTTGATGCCGGGCCAGACCGCAATTTTGCGGATGCAACAGCCAGTCCATTTCAGCCTACTGTCACTTGTTTTAATACGTCCAGGACTGTAACTGGCCGACCGGCCGTCAAAGTAAAATATGACGGCCCTATCGGCCCGGAATAGACTGACCGTTCGGGAAAACTCCCAATCCTCCCGATGGCCAGTCCGTCCCTGATTGTGATATCCATCGATAATGCCAAATATGTCATCAGTTCCCAGGGTTTTATCACGTAGTAGGTTCGATTATTGTGTGTCTCAGGTCATGTATTTAGGAATTTCAGAAATTTTGCCAAACATCAAACTTAAGTTACGCAGGAAAGTCTTATGGAATAACACTTAAATACAGTGACTTGAGTATATTATTACATATGTTATGTTTTGGTCTTTTCCCAATTCATAATTTAATAACCGGTATTATTACATTATTGGCAGGTTTTTTGCTAACATGAAAAATATTTTTCATTATTTGCAGGTATTATATATTATAACAATATTATTACATTATTATCTTCTAGATGTGCTAAGGTTAGTGATCTTGCAAACCTGGCATTTTGAATCACTCATTATAGTGCCACAATCTTGGAATTGTATGTAAATAAAAAAGATGGATCTCTATGTCATGACACATCATTCACCAATGCTTCAACAAAATCAAGCAAGTGGTTCCTCAATGCTTGATTGTGTGTGTGTGTGTGTGTGTGTGTGTGTGTGTGTGTGTGTGTGTGTGTGTGTGTGTGTGTGTAAATATGCAGAAATAGTTTAATCATGGCAAACAACAATGGTAGGCAGGCCCAGTATCCTTGTACTCTTTCTCTGGAAAATAAATATCCTTATCAGGATTACCCCAGCAGCAGCCCTTTAAAAGAGTGGTAGTCATGCCGAGTGGTAATCTTGATCACTTAAGCTATTATTCAATTTTACACCCATTCTCTCTGTAATTTGAGGAATATGTTAAGGGGGGCAAATGATTGTGTTTAATAGTGCAATTAATCCATTTTGTGCTGATGGATTCCATTGGGACTCCGCAGGGTGGAAGAAGATGCTCCACATTGCTGTGCTTGTTGATTCATCTTCATCAACCTTCACATCCAGCTTAATTTTCGAGATGGAGATGTTCCTATTTTCTTTGATATTTGAACTTTACACATGGTAGCCCTAACCTAATCAAAGAACAACCTAAACCTGCAAGAGCCATGGATGATACACATCTGTTTTTATTTTAGAGTAGAGGAGTCACACTTCTTCTTACTCCATGTAAATGTAACCTAAAATCTGGAACTGTCTCAGTTTGTGCGTTCCTTGACATCTATACCACAGCAATTTCCTCTGGCCCTACTATGCATTTTTGCACATATTTCAGTGAAAAATTTGTTTTGCATTTGACAGCCATTGATTAGCACATCCAGAAACCTATAAAGTCAATAAACATGTACGTGCATAATTTTATTCTTGTAATTTGCTTAACACAAATTCCACGGCTTGGTACATTCTGCGGTTGTTCGTCTGTAGTGTGAGAGACTCGGAATTCGATGATAGCTCATTTGAGCCCAGATCTGGGCTATACTTTATATTTTTTGGGGGAAATGTGCCTAGCTCATTTAAAACAACAGTGTAGTTTACTTCTGAACGACTAAGTTCATAATTACAACGGTTGGCACATACAGATGTCTAAAGTCCATTAACATGTGCTAGCTTCTGTGATAGTTTATTGTGCTGATTGGTAGTCTTTGTATCTGGAGGTTGCGGGTTTGCGGGTTTGCACCCAGATGGAAATGTGCCTACTCATGCAAAACTACTTTGTACTTTACTTCTAAACAAGTATGTGTAACTCAGGAAGATCTAAATGTATTACCCATTAAAGGTACAATATGTAGTTTTCCGATGCTTGGGGTTTCTCAATCAAAACAATAACAAAAAATGTACTTTACATTAAAAAAGCAAACATTACCATACCTATGTTATATATATTTTTGAGTTGTGTACTTACATTATCCTAAATGTTTCCACCAACTTTCAAACCCAGAGAAATTTGTAATGTAATTTGTAGACACAGGACATCTAATTTTGTTGCCCGTCAATGGCATCATATAACCTTTGACTCCTCAAGTTGCTCTAAGTTCCAGGGAACCGGCAAACATAACGTTAATCAAGTTATATATTTAACAAAACATTACCTTGTAAGTTAACATTTTTCTTTTGTCGGAGACGCTAGATAGGCTGGTTGTCATTGACGACGACAACAACACACATGATCCCACTCTACTTACCAACGTCATCCAAGTACATGTTTTGTTATTGTTTTGATTGAGAGACCCCTAGCGGCCAAAAACTACATATTGTATGTTTAATAGCAAAAGTGGGGGACAAAATGTTTACTGATGCCTTGTTAAAAAATGACATTAAACAGATAACAGGAACATTTTATCTCTACTAATAAGTTGTCTAATTTCTCTGGTGTAAACAAAGTTTGGGAATAGTTTTATTCCTTTTATTGAGTACAACATTGTATGTTCCCACATTCATGTGTACATTGTTGGTCACAATTTTCTTTGTTGGTCTGTGCTTTCAACAACATTGTTGAAAGCAAAGACCAACAAAGAAAATTGTGACCAAAGCTATACATACTAATAATTCCATTTAGAGACAATACATGCCACTCTCCATGCACCCTGAGCCAATATTTTCCCTCCTAATGGACTGCCACACACAAACACAATGGCCCAGTCCCATCTCCTAATAGTGACAGGTCTCTGCTCTCCAGTGAGGAATGTTTAACTGTCTAGCCATCCCTCTTCCCCTGGCATATATTTGTGAAAACAACTCCAATTAAATTGAATAGACCATGACATCAAAACAATATGATTGCCAAACTCTGGCGTTTTTTTAAATATTTTTATTTATGCCTTTTATGTGATCAAAACCCCAAAAATCCTATAAGTTGAATGACTGAATTAAAGATTTTGAAGTATTGAAGAAATATACTACTTATGCCATGCCATATATGTAATGCATGCACTTTTAAAATTAATTACAGATGGGGTCAACTTTGCCTACCTTGGCAGAAATTGTAAAATTTCAGCATTAATTTTGACAATATGACTTTTCATGCAAAATAGCTGACTGTTATGTAAAGACAGTTGGGGTGCAACGGATCAAAAAACTCATGGTTTGGATCGTTTCTTGGATCAGAGTCACGGATCGGAACATTTTTCGGATCAGCAAAAAAAACGACAAGACAAATAATCATAAGATGTCTTTTTGTCTATTAACAATATGGGGAACAATATGAGAGAGAAGTGTGATTATAATTGATTTTTTTTACTTTAGGTACATTAAATCACATTAAGCCTTTTCCTTACAATAGACTTAAATGAAGCAGAAAGGCTTAACGTCAGATAACGCCCATAATAATTGGAATTTGGGTTAGTTGTTTTTATAATTTTCAGTGGTTATGATGGGCAATGAGAGAAATGTGGTTAATATTGATCGTTGTTTAGGTACATTAAATCACGTTAAACCTTTTCCTTGCCATAGGAGCCAATGAAGAAGAATCGTAATATTTCGGTTTAGTTATTTTGACAGGCTTAAGTGTTCATGACAAGATATGGCCATGAGAAATTTGGTGATGTTTGACCATTGTTTAGTTACATTAAAACCATGTTAAGCTTTTTCACGTTAAGCGTTTTAGTATGTCCTGTATGCGGGATGTCGTAACGTGGCTGAAACATTTTCAGCATGTGTTTAAATTCCTCTTTTTGCACAACCGAATATGGCCTCATGTCTGCACCTATAAACACACTAATAGCAATTGTGATGGCTTTAGCCCGGTATGATTAATTGCCTAAATGCCACGGTGATAAGCGGTTGTTTTGCAGCTTTTGTTTTCACTCCTGGGCACGTATTCATAAAGAATCTTAATGCAAAGAGTAGCTCCTAGTGAGAAAATTCTAAGAAAATTCTTAGAAATGTGGGCGTTTACTCTTAAAATAAAAAACAATCCTAGTAAAGAAAAAAGTAATTCAGAAAGCATCTTTACTCTTAAAAGAGGTCCTAAGGCCAAAATTGGTAGGAGTACAGACGAGGACTTTTAAGAGGCTTAAGAGTTCCTTCAGTACAGGAGAAAACGGCGGAATTACGAAGAGGGAGAATAAATGTGTTGCAGACAATGGATGATTGAGTCAATAAGACGCTAGATATTAGATCGTGCAGGGATCATGTTTGTGACCGATCTTATTAGAGACACGCTAAAATCTCAGACACAGCGCGGAAATGTCATAGTGCCAGAAATGGAAAGTAATCACTACATTAAGATATTTGGCAACTGGGAAAATGCAACAATGTAGCAGTGATGACTTGGGTCTGTCACAACCTTCTGTAAGCAGAGTGATCACACAAACAATTACAGCACTTTAAGAACCTCTTATTGTGTCGCAGTGCATTTCCTTTCCACTGGACATTCCCACCTTGCAGGCATAAAAAACTGCATTTATGCATATAGCAGCCTTGTTGTCGGAGTAATTGATGGAACCCACAACCGAATTATTCAACGTGATCTCCGAAATACCTGATACTACCACGGACACTTAACTTCAAACTCTGTGGCAGTTTCACGGAATGGCCGAAAATTCTGTGAAACTGTCACGGATCCTTAACTTCTAAATCCGTGACAGTTTCACGGAACACTTAAAATCGCTCAGTTTTTTCCTTCTTGGACAACCAACCAATCACAGTCTTCAAAAGATTGTGTCATACATAGCAACGTGGTCAGCCCCGCCTCCTCACTAAGATAAGAGTTTTTGTCTTTTCCTTGCTCAGATTTGCTCTTAGATGGGTCTGGAATCGATCTTAAGCTAAGACTCCTACGTAAAAGTTTTTAAGCTAAATTATGAGTTTTCTAAGAGAATTCTTAGAATCTTTATGAATACGGGCCCTGGTACCTAAATCACATTAATACTTTTCCTTACACTAGACTTAAATGAAGCAGAAAGGCTTAATGTCAGATAACGCCCATAATAATTGGAATTCGGGTTAGTGGTTTTTATAATTTTCAGTGGTTATGATGAGCAATGAGAGAAATGTGGTTAATATTGATCGTTGTTTAGGTACATTAAATCACATTAAGCCTTTTCTTCGCCATAGGAGCCAATGAAGAAGAAAACTTTAACGTGAGATTACTTCTATAATCGTAGTATTTCGGTTTAGTTATTTTGACAGGCTTAAGTGTTCATGACAAGATATGGCCATGAGAAATTTGGTGATGTTTGACCATTGTTTAGTTACATTAAAACCATGTTAAGCTTTTTCACGTTAAGTGTTTTAGTATGTCCTGTATGCGGGATGTCGTAACGTGGCTGAAACACTTTCAGCATTCGTTTAAAGTCCTCTTTTTGCACAACCGAATATGGGCTCATGTCTGCACCTATGAACACACTGATAGCGTTGGTGATGGCTTTAGCCCGGTGTGATTAATTGCCTAAATGCCACGGTGATAAGCGGTTGTTTTGCAGCTTTCGTTTTCACTCCTGTCAGTGAAACACCGGGGTGATGTCGCTTCAAATGCGTGGCCATGCTTGATATGTTTCCAGTGTCATATGGCTTTCTTGTGCCACAGTGCCTACACACTGTCAAGGTTTTATCCACAAACCTTTTTCCTTCATCATTATATTTAACAGGGAAGCCAAAATGCTCCCATACAGGGGATTTAAATGACGCAGGGCGTTCCAGCTCCTTCGTTCCTCCACTCGCAATGACCACGTTGTTAGTGGACTGAACATAAGCACAACTTTTTTTTCAGAAATCAATCCGCGGATCACGTGTGTGCCGAAACGAAGGTATTGATCCGAATGGATCAAGAGTCAATGACGATCCGTTGCACCACTAAAGGACAGTGATCATATGAAGCCATATGAAGTTGTTTGTCTCCTTTGTAAACCATACTGATAACAGAATACACCCAAATGGCCCTGATCAAAAGTTGATATTACATTGAATGTTTGGCCTTGTTACAGACACACAACGTGACACACACACAGGTTAAAATGGCAATTAAAGGTTAATTTCCCACACTTGTGGTATTTTAATTTGCAAATAGTGTCTGTGTATAAATAGTTAATTTGTTTGTTAGCTCTCACGTGGATGCACTGAGCAGGCTAGATAATGAGCCATGAGGAGCAGAAAAAAACTGACAAAAGATCTGGAACTGCATTAAGTTGGAAAATGATATAAAAATATACCCAAAGCCTTGCACATGCCAGTCAGTACTGTTCAATCACTTATTAACCTCTTAAGCGTAGCTCCCGATTTGCAAAATTCAGCCTTAAAAATCATACCTAAAGTTAAACTCTTGTTACACTGGACGTAAGGCGAGTATATTCATGGTCGATATTTTTAAAAAGGAAAGACTTTTTTTGGGATATATACAATTTATTTTGATTAAATATACACAGTGAATATGGCACAATATGAAATAAAGAAAATGCATAGTATTTTTCTGTATTTTTCTACATCCTCTGAAAGACAACTACAAAGTAGTATATTGAGATAGGGTCCTGAAAACAATTATAATAATGTCTCACAGAGGGCTTACTGTCACGTTCCTCCGGTGAATGGATAGAGACAGGCGCGAAGGTTGTAATACTCAAATAGCACTTTTATTCTATACACAAATCAATACTGCCATGTGGGGCTTTGCAAAACATAATCCAAAGATAAATTAGGAACACGTAACAGGAGCACATTGACGAACAAGGGAGGGAAGCAAACACACAAACTAAATACCAAAAGTAAAGATGACTAATACACAACACCTGGACATGGGAATAACTACACTGTGATCTATAGGTTAACTGAAACATGTGACTAGGGCCCACACAGATGACATCATACAACTTACTTACAAGACACAGAAGGGACACCAGGGGGAGCCATTACATAATACACTGGGAAAAACCTGTATACACAACAACACACACAAGGCAGGTACCAATGATGAGGACACATGAGGACAATAACAAAACCAACTAAACCAACCTAATGAATATTAATACACAGGGGAAAAAGCAGAGCCTATACAGCCCATATCGGGCTGGACGTGACACTTACAACATTGGTCAAAATTCTTTGAATAATAGAGTTAACCACCAATCAGCTATAGGGTTTTTTGTAAATTAATATGTTTTTTAAACAAATGCATTGTGATGACGTTTTCATCCGGGTCTTGTTAAGTGTTAAATTCAGGCTTGGGTAAGATCTTTGTTGAAATGATGGTTTCAGGAGTCAGGTTGCGGTTGATAATAGAATGTTTAATCTTCTCGTTACAGAAACAGGGTCATCATAACAAGGCATGAAGACGTGTTCTGGGAAATGCCCCGAATGCTCATATGGAACTGGGTTATATAGCCTTTGCATTGTTGTTCACACATACCTTCTAGAAGGTTCTAGAAGGTTCCCCTCAACTCGTGACTTGTCTCATGTGAGAACATGTGCCAGTCACCTCAACCTCTTATCTGGTTACTATCTCTTAATGTTCTAACCTTGATTGTCTCCCTATATGATCCATACTCCTTAGTGCACTCCTTTCTGAATAACTCAGTAACCCTTATCTGTCTAATGTCCTGTCAGTAAAATGTCCTGTTCTATTAGTCTGAATGGGATCTCCATGTATTAGACCTGTGATGGAATTACAGTCTAACCTACAATAGTTCATATAGTTATAAGCAGTCTAATATATAACAGAGTTATAAGTTACAAGTCCTAAGCCATAAGCTAATGCTTTATGCTGATGTTATAATATAAGTCTGTAAAGGGTTCTCTCTCTCCCCTACGTCATCCTTTGGCCTTGCTTCCTTCGTCTCCTCTCCTAAAGGAAAGTCTTATCTTGACCCTGAACATGTTCCCTGTCTGTCTACATGTCCTAGAATCCTACAACAGGCCCTTAACTATAGCCATATAATTCTTTCTAATAGTAATACCCCTCTAACCTGTTCAAACTGTATTTAAACATGATTATATAGAATATAATTCTCAACAAACCCTACTCATGTCACTTAAAAGCCAACGGCACACAAGTGACATCTCAATAGAAATTAATTCTATATAATACATAATAGTTAGCAATCCTCCAGTTGTTATACAATTGCTAAAGTTCCAAACAAGATAAAATCATAAGCAAATTACCTTGGAAAAATGATTCCAAGTATAAATCAGTATACATATATGTTTTCAATAAAACATCTAATAAAAATAAGAAAATATAACATGAAGTAAATACATTTCCCCATGTTCCAAAATCCATTATTCTCTCAATGGGACACTTGTATAAACTGTGTCTGTAACTCTCGCACTGATTAACTTTGGAATCAGTTAAAAAAACAAGCAGGATGAACAATTCATCCTCAAAACAATCATACGTGGGTATTCATAACAATTCTCATGTATCGTACAGATGTTATTATACATATTATTAACCTGAGAATTCATAGTTAGTTCTCAGTCAAAAGTATTACCTTCATCCATGTGTATATCAGTGTAAAGATGTGAAAATCATATTACATCATTCATTAGGGTCAACCACATTCTGGTTGTCAGTCAATTTGTTTTTTACTCATTTTATCCAAAAATGCAATCTGTCGTTTCTCTGCGTTCTCTATCTCCCAACTAAGATGTGTACAAAGCAAGTACATACCTAACTATCTCTTCTCTCAAATCTCAGATAGTTCCTGATTAAATCTCATCCAATTCTAATCAATTATCAGTTAGTTCTCAAATACTATTTTGTCCTAAATATCTCTTTCTATCTAGGCATGTCATATAAATCCTTTCTAACTATTTCACATGAATCATCTAATTTTAACTTGTCACATAAAACATCTAATCACAATTGCATACTATATTCTAAATTTTTAAGCTAACCCCTAGAAACTTCTCCTAGCACCTGGCTTAACATTGTCCATCCTCATTATTCACTGTTAGTTCATGTCTTCAGACTCGCCGGTCCAAAGCTTCAATCATTGACTTTCCATCTCAAAGTCAGTACCTTTATCTTCTTATTAACATTGTCTCTCTTTGGGACAATTAACATATCGTAATTTTCTTCTTAAAACGGTTTCTTCTCTTGGAACTGGTTTCTTCTTCCTAAAACTCATATTCTTTATTCAAACTGTCAGTGTGTATTGTGATGGACTTCATCAACCATGTAAGTATTCCAGTCACTTCCGTGTGAAAACTTTCCAAACCTCAGTGCTAGGGAAGATCAGATCATGGGTTGCTTCAACTCTCAGTCCAATTGGTTCCATGCATTTGAGAAAAGATGTCCCATGTGAGATGTTTCTGAAACAAAAAGAGAAAACAATGCTGAAGCTCACAATCAAATCGTTATGAAATAATATGTTATGACACTTTATTGTAATCCTTCCTCTCTAAAGTCATTCTAATTCTAGTTCTTAATTAAGCTCTTCTCAATTCTCATCTTAACTTTCCCTCAACTAGCATTCTCTTTACAACTGTCAAACCCTATTCAGTATCTGAAAAATAGACATCAAGTTAACAAACAAATGTCTTCATTATTTCTAAATCTTTCCCTAAACCTAAATCTCTCTATTCTTAAATAGATTTGTTCTTCTTAAATTTGTCAGAGTAATTTACAACAATGTTGACTGTCGTCTGTTGACGGTTGTCATCTACCCTTTATGATGCTTAATGTCAGATGGAATCACTCCCAACATCTGCTGTCAGAGTCCATTAAAACTCTATCTCTGTCTTTCTCTCTACCGTACTATCCTCGTCCCTCTATAGTACAGTCGTTCAAGCCTTAATAGAACTGTCTATGTCTGTGATGTTTCAGTCAATTTTGGGTGTGGCACATCAAATGTGTACCCTGTCCTTTCAAAGCATTTCAGTGTGGCCAAAAAGTCATATCAATGTTCATCTCCTTCTACTGGGTACTAGCATCAGGTCAATCTTTGCTGGAACCTGCTCAGCATCTCCTCCAGTTAGTCTGTGTGCCCAAACAGTCTATTTGTAGATCTAGTCTGGCTTGGCTTCAGGATGACTCTCCATTGGCTCAGGCATGAGGTAGGCCTTCTCTTTGATGAGGACTTGTGGCAGGAGTCAGACTCCTACTCATTGGAAATACAAATTGTGCACAGAATGGTTAAAACATCTCTTGTTGTTTAGATGTTTGCAAGAATTGATCATAAAGTGAAATGTATTCTATCTTTCCTTAAATCAATATCATGATTTAAGGCATAAAAATCTTAGTTTCAAAATAACTATATATAAAACCTGAATCACAAGATCTTAATTATAATTAAGTAAAAAATATAAAAGCTAAAATGAGCTAAATCAATTCAAATCTAAGTAATAGATCCTAATCTGTAAACCCCTATAGTGTAAGGTTAGAATAATCTAAAAATATTTAAAAAAAAAAAACTTATTAGCCATGTTTAGGATTAAAAAATCTAAAGATGAAAAAGTAGTCATATCTAAAATCTAAATTCTCTCTTGTTCAAGAGATATAATATCTAAATGTTAGCAAAAGCATCTCAATTAAAATCTCAAATGGAAAATCTTGATCTAATAATCCTAATTTGAAAAAAAAATCTTAACTCGTTACGGTATAATAATCCTATCATCTAATCATCTCCCTACTCTTTGACCCGGGTGGTAAATGTCTGATCCACACTCGGTCAAACTATGCAATGCAGTGGTTCTCCAGCAGGGTGTCACTAGGTGCTACCCATGGATTTCCACAGTAAATCAGCATTGTCAATGTTAGCATTCAGTCTTGTAACTTAGTCAAGTATATAGCTAAGGATATTTCACATCCCAAACCTCTAGTGGCCAGTAATATCTATGGCAAGAAGCGGCATGTCAGTAATATTCTTCGCTGTCTTGTCAGCCATAGCTAAACCCATGGATCCCCTGTCTCTATCTCCCACCTTGTTGTCGAGCTCAGCAAGTGGTACATGACATCATCCAGCAGGGAGTGTCAGTATATGAGCCAGAATAGGTCCCTATCCCCTATACATCCATAGGATGCCAAAATCAGTAGCTATATCCTGTGTGGTATAACAAGAATCTCTGTAAATGCTCCTCTTCAGTGAGATGCAGATATACAAGTTTATTAAATGCAACAAGTTTCTTCTGGGTTGAGAATCAACCATCAGTCCTCATTTCATTAATGCAATTGGTCGTCCTTCATGATGAGCCCATCAATGAAGAATTCCACGTCAGCATAAGAATTCAGTCAGCACACAGTCTGCTACCTGTGCTAGGAATCAGTCAACACAGAATTAGTCAACTTAATAAGTATTGTTCATTTAACATCAGGGTCAATGAACCTCAAATCTGTAAAGTTTGTCATTGCTTAATATTGTTTAATATCACATCAGTAGGATCTCAAATCCAATTAAACCTTTAAGCTGTAATGTATTGTTCTCATTTCAGAAACAGAAATGTCATCAGTCACATTGAAAGTGGATGGCCTTAGTCTCAGCCTGTTCATATCTCACTCTTCACATGTGTGCAATTCTCTTTTCCATCAGTAGGTGGCTTCTGTTAGGCCACAATCTGTTTGCTGTATTGTCTTTAATAAGGGTAGGCTCCCGAAACCATCCCCCTCTCAGAAAACTATCAACAGTTATATTGCAATTGTTCCTTAAAAAAAATTATTTTGGAGAGGTTTATGAAGCATCTCCATGTGCTCTCTCCTTAGTTTTTATTTTCACTGTCCTGTGAAAGAATGTTAAACACAGATAACGTGGGTGTGTGTGTGTGTGCGTATTTCGTATCTTGTTCTTTCCTGATTGCAAAACAATAACACTCCGTTCTATTCTTCAGTATTCGTACTTATGAATGAGCTGCTCTTAATTCCAATGTCAGTTATATTTTAATGAATCATATGTCTTAACTTTCTGTAATGAATAACAATTACTCTCCTGTATTTCACATTGACTTCTGTTCACAGAACAAGATGTAAAACAATGAATAATGTCTTGATGTTAATTTGTGTCTGAATAAATTTGTTTGACCAGGACAGAAAGCTAATGCGTCTCCTAAAGGATTCCCAGTCCTCAAAAATTCACAAAAGCCCATCCTCCTGAAAAATTATCTAAATCTCTATTGGGTAATAGATCCTGGCTAAAGAAAAAAAATCCAAAAAATCTAGAATATTCAAATCCAAGATTCCTATTCCAAAATGGGGAATGATTCACTCAAATTATAATCTTGCATTGGGCTTCAAATCGCATATCAAATAATAATACATGTCCTTCCATTCAAATGGTGAAGAAAGAACTCTTATTAAAACACACTCAAGTATCATTAGTGTATAACTCCCTCATACTCTTCTCTCGTACCCCCCCTCAGGAGGAGGGCTTCATGTCTGGTCGGTGACCTCCTGCTTTAACCAGCCTCCCTGTCTCAAGAATAATATTAGGTCTTATCATTTTGTATCAGATTCAATTTGATGAAATATAGCATCATATTTCCCTTTCTGTTGTTCAAAATGGGCTCAACTATGTATAAAATACTTTAACCTTTAGTCTGTATGTAATTGTCAAAACACTATTTGTTGTCAAAATGTACAACTATATAATAATTTCAAAAGTCAGCAGCTCCAAAATAAGGGTATTTGACCCTACTCTTAAGAACTAATAATTAATCAAATCATGGTATCTTTATGAGTCATTAACTAGTCCTCAACCTAATTCTCCATTCGTAAACCGATCCACTAATCAAACATCCGAGCTCCAAGGCTAATGAGAAATCGACGGTAATGGAAAAGATAGTCGTAAGGAAAGTTAATACTGTATTTTATAGTATTTGACAAAAACCAAACAGTGGTTTCATTACTCATACAATTTCCACGTCCATTCTATTTTATTTGTCTAATTTTAGTACATTAATCAATGTGTGCCCTGTCAACCTATAATGTTCTAATTTGTACAGGAATTATGCCTAACTTCTGTCACCAAAAACAACCCAGACTCTCTCAGCTAGTGTGTGTGTTTGTGTGGCCTTGAAATTCCAGAACCTAGATAACGTGTCTAAGCAACCTTCCTGTCTCTCCTCTGTCTCTTGCTTCACAAAGAAGACTTATTTTACTCCTTCTAGTCTTGTATGGATTTTAACCAATGGAATTTAACTGTGTTTCAAATGGGAATATCCAATTATTCCAACCTCTTCACTCCCGCAAAAGCAACCCTGCTGTTGGTCCATGTGGGGTAAGACACATTTTTTTTATTTTGGTATCCTTTTCTCCAATTCCTCAAAACAATCTTTGTTCCGGTCTTTGTTAATAAATTTTTTTAGTTAGCATAATGCTACTTCCTCATTTCTAAAATGGCTGCTATTTTCCATCCACACTGTTTTCTTATCTCCTGTGTGTGTGTGTGTATTCGCGCATGCCCATGTCTGTAAAAAGCTTTGTCGTCATCAGTCACGTGTGGTTGTCTTACACATTGCACCTTTAAGAAATTTACTCATGCCGGCTGTAGTAGGTCAAATCCCAGCTCTGTGTGTTTTGGCTCTCCCATATTTTAGTTGTGGCCTCCAAAAGGAGAAGAAAAATCTATCCTATTTGTATCCATGTGTCTCTTTTGGGTCTATGCATACATTTGAAATATTACCGTATATACCCGAATATAAGACGACCCTGAATATAAGACGACCCCCCCATTTTCCAGATTTATTTTTGGGGACAAAAAAGATTTTTGGGGAAAAAATCTGGTTTTCAAAACAAAATAATTTTATTTGAAAATTCTAGTGATAATTAATTGAAAAAAACAACAACATTTTAACACCATTCGTTAATAAATGTGCTATAATGTAATACATGTACTGTAATAAATCCAAAAATGACGCCAATGCCTCATCAGATATTAAGGAAACATGTTAAGCTGAAATACTATATTTTCTGAAAACAATGCTAATGTCAGTATTTTTTCTTTTGGAAAAGTACGTTCCGACACAGAATTTATGTTTATGTTTTGGCCTGTGTGTTTTTATCAACTGCCCATTTTGACAGCACGAACGGATTGCCAGGCATACCTGTAAAAACGCAAACCCAGTGCGCTACAGCCATGGAAGCAGCAAAGAAACGAACGAGATCATAGAGATTCTAGACAACGTAAAAAAAACTATGCATGTTTCTAAACGGTTCCATGACCATAGACGTAGTAAAACACCGTTCGCTTGTCATGATTGCGCTGATCTTGTTTGTCACATTAGTTTCGATTCTGGGAGTACCCAAACGCTGGCTGTCTGTTTTACATATAGCACATTTAAATATTTGGATTAATTTGTCACAAAATAAAGTGCACTCTCCGGGAACCTCTCCGGGAACCATCACCTTAACGTGGTGGAGAGGTTTGTGTGTCCCTGTGAACCTGAGGGCTATGTTGTCTGGAGTTTTGTGCTCCTGGTAGGGTCTCCCATGGCAAAGTGGTCTTAGGTGAGGGGCCAGACTAAGAATGGTTCACAAAAACCCCAATGAACAAGCGAGGAAGAGAGAGAGAGACCCTGCCCGGAGGAAGCCCGGGGCCCCCATCTGGAGCCAGGCCTGGATGGAGGGCTCCTCAGCGAGCGCCTGGTGGCC
>JACXGM010024022.1:0-15918 GCA_016801145.1 Umbra pygmaea
TACAAGTATGGTGCCTGCGCCTTCTAAAAACGGGATCGTAATAATACAAGTATGGTGTCTGCGCTTTCTAAATTGCATTAACGGAAACCGAAAATGTCAGAACTGTGGTGACGGGTTGTGTCTGTGGACATTCCATCATCAAAGGTATGTCATCTTTTCTGTGAAAATAAATAGGGTCACAACGTCACCTTTACAATTGAGAGAAAGTGGTGAACTGGATTTACTCTCGACCTAAACACAGTTGGCTGATCTCACACGTTTGCGTCAACACAAACAGAAATACCACAACATGTTTGAGCAATACAAGCAGGTGTCTTGGGTTTTATCAATGAAGATTACTTTTTTTTTACACTATTTTTACATCGTCTGCCACTTTCACAGATTTGTTTTCTGTTGTTTATTGAGGCTGTGCATAAAGATTAATCATATAAAGTTTTTATTAACTATTTAATCATTAGTAACATACAATATAATGTCCCTCTCTTTCTACAGTCATGTCTAATCATCGATTTCGATATTTTTAGTGCATTACAGTTTATCATAACTCCATCGAACTCAAAATTAGTCAACTTCAAAGGGATTAGGCTGCCATTTGGGTGGAGGCATGTTCTAAAATTAATCTAAACTGTTGACAACGGAATATATTCAATGGCCTTAAAAAACTCAACTCACAGAACACTGTTAAGAATGCAGTACATATCTGCTATCTTAACCTCATTCAAAAGAGCACATTACATAACTAGTAATTATCTTCAAAAGGTTATATGCGTATTTCTATGTCATGTGCCATGCTTTATGTTTGTGTAGGCCCAGAAAAAACAGACGCAGCTTTTGCAACGACTAATGGAGATCCTAATAAAATCCTGATCATATAAGACTGTGTTCTTTCTGAAACGTCTGACAGTTTTTGCAATTAAATCAGATTAAAATACTTCATGCACAATAGAGGAGCACTTTGATGTTCTTACTTTCCTTTCACTTTGAATGTGCAAAATGTAATTTCTGTCCCAGGGACTGTTTGTCCATCCTCCATTGTCTAAGGAAAAGCTGATGCAACAGAGTTGAAAAGATTAGGAATTTTTTAGCAGGAGATGCGTAGTTACATAACTGGCCAATTATGCTTCCATTGATACGTAAGAACTGTATGTTAAACTACTCCTTAATTTGCTCGGTCTTACTGCAAATACCACTCAGCAAATAAGACCTAGATTCGTACAGCTATAGTCTGTTTTCCACAGAGTAAAGTCTCCTTCCTCCACCTTAAAAATATTGCCAAACTTCGCCCTTCTGTCTCCCAACGGGATGCTGAGAGGTTGATCCATGCCTTTGTCTCCTCCCGGTTGGACTACTGTAATGCCCTCCCCGTCTGGACCCCTGGCAGAAGCCTGCAAAAGCTTCAGCATATTCAGAACTGCGCTGCCCGAGTCCTGACGAGGAGGCACAAATACGATCATATCACTCCTGAAATTACTACACTGGCTGCCCATTCAACACAGAATTCAGTACAAAATCTGTCTCCTCACCTATCAGTGTATACATGGAACTTCGCTCCTCTACCTCTACCCACTGCTTGTACCAACCAAGGACTAAACTCTCCTCCATGGGAGACAGGGCCTTTCAGGCAGTCACCCCACGGCTCTGGAATGCCTTCTTAGAGTCACTAAGGGCCACACAAACTGTGGAGGCTTTTCAGAAAGGCCTAAAGACATTTTTATTTCAAAAGGCCTTTTAACTCTCATGATTCTAATTTTATTTTTTGTGGTGTTTTATTGTTATTTATTGATTTTGTGATATGTTGGAACTGTTTTAAACCCCTGTTTAAAACAGTAGCACTTTGAGATTTCGTTGAAATGTATTATTATTATTATTAACTGTCTGAAATGTTCTTTCTGTACTTTTACTGTACTTTTTTGTGTATTCCATGTATGTTTTAATTCTACCAACATACCAGCACAAAATCGCTAAGGCAGCTTATAGCCGAAGAGAAAAATATTATGTACTGTCAATACTTAATATACTGAGACATAGTTTAAGATATGACAAGCACGCATCGTGAACAGCTGTTTCCTGAAGGGCGGAGCTGTGTGCCAGCCGGGTATATCCTTCACACCATTGTGCTCTCATTCTCTGATTCTGCGATGGGGGGGCCTCTGGCCTGGTGTTCCTGCCTTTCTCCATTCTCAGTATTGAAACAGTCGCTTATCCAAACACAGCCAAACAAACCTAGAGGCCATTAAACAGAGAACATTTCCCTGGCTATCCCAGAGAGAGGGCTAACTGACTGTAAACATGGATGGAAAACACCCCTGTGTTGTCGTGACAACATTATGCACTTGTGTGACAGTCTGCATACTGTATACACACACTACTACATATGACTGCCCTGACATTGCAACATTCTGATGGTACACTGCATAAACAAGCACTGTACAGAATCTAGAAGGGCCTCTATTTATAAAACATAACAAATGTGTGATGGTTTGTTATGTATTTGATTCCAAGAAAATATTATGCTTATTTAAATACGGTGCTCTTTAGCTTCTCAGAAACTTGCTGAAATTAAACAAACTCCAATGTGCATTTAATTATTCACAGTATCTGACCTTTATGGAAGGCAAATAGATGTTGAACGAATGAATTTGAAAGGTGGAGACTCTTGCGGGGGAGAAGAAAGAGAGAAGGTAAACGGAGATGTAGAAAGTTTCATAGCAATGGAAAAACGGAGGAAGAAAATGAGAAAGTGAGGGAAAGAACAAGATAAATTCAGATCGCAACTGTGGTACAACACCATCTGAAGATATATCCACAATAACCTCAAATGTGCCTTTTCACAGTACAGTACTGGGGCATTCTCTTACTGAATCAGTTAACCTACTCTTTACATCTTGGACACATTACAGAGTGACAGAAGTTACGGAGAAACCTCAGGGGTGGAACAGTCAACTGTGACCAGAACCACCGTTTACTAGTGTGAAACCTCAAACAGAGTTGGCTCATTTGAAATCTAATCTGGGCCTAAAGCCATGGGATAACTGCCATGAGGTGGATGTAATTAAACACAGGGTTGAGACTGAAACTAATACGTACATAACTGCTTACAAATACTCCCATGCTGTATGAGCAACAGCCAAGGGCGTGGGAGCGAGTTTGATATTGTGGGGGACACACCATGTATTTTCACAAATTGTTCTTATTATTGGGGGGGACCACATTGCCCGTCTGTAACATTGGGGGGGACATGTCCCCTCCGTCCCCCCCAGTTCATACGCCCTTGGTTACAACACACGTCCACATTGCCTGTCTGTAACATTGGGGGGGACATGTCCCCTCAGTTCCCCCCAGTTCATACGCCCTTGGTTACAACACGCGTCCACATTGCCTGTCTGTAACATTGGGGGGGACATGTCTCATTCGCCCTTGGTTACAACACACGTCCAGAAAATCCCACGTGGCTTTTGTTGAAGTTTAAAATAACATGGTGATTTAGCAATCAGGGGCCTCATGTATAAACGTTGCGTACGCACAAAAAGATTGTGTACGCTGGTTTTCACACACACGGTGTGATGTATAAAAATGTACTTGACGAGAGAATGTGTGGGTCATCACAGAAACTTTTGTGCAAACGTGAGAATGTGCCATAACTCACCAAACATTACAAAATAAAGTGTGGACTACAGTTACTTTCACACGTCTATGATGTTGACTACTCAACAAATATAATTACCTCCATCAATAAAAGTTTGATCATTAATGTAAATGATTCACATCAAAATGCCAAAACACAAACAGGAAATGCTATTAACTGTTAAATCCACCACCGCTTAATAAACTCTGTTAAAACTGAGGGTGTCAAACAAACGACAAAATCACTCAGGAAATGCATGTCACCCTCTGTATATGGTTAATATTGCACATAGCACAGATTACTTACCACAGATGAAATATGTACTCGCAAGGCTGTGCAATTACAAGATAGGCATGGGAAAATTAAATTGTTTCTGTGAGCCTGACTCATCCATAATGTTTACATATACATGGTTATTTTGAAAAGCGGAAACATTTCCCTTCGTTTGTGCCCTTCTTTTACACGCAAACTGAGAATTCGATTCTTTCTAAAAACTCTGGCCAGAGTGGAGATCTGTTGAAAACTCAGTTTGCACGTTTACACGTAAACTGAGAAAGAATTAGGTTTAGGCAGCCGACGTCACAGTATGCACCAGAACTTGCATCTGCGCCAAAAGTGCGACCTGTTTACATTTTCATTTGGCTATTTTCGGGAATCTGATCGGCTAACATGGGCTTTGGGCTTTCGTTACACTGCCACCTACAAGTTTGGCATGCTCTTGACGGCATACATGGGTTTGTGTAAACAAACACTTTTCTGAAAACGGAACGGTGTGCACAATGTTATTTATGAAAACGGAGAACGTGAACTGATGTAGCAGTTCATAGTTCATCTTAAAAGTTGATAAAATATAAAAAATGATCATGACAAGCGCAGCAATATTTTTGCCACTGTGAGTGCATACTAAGCTATAAAATTATACTTGTGTGCACTCGGTTTGGCCGTACCCTGGAACGTCATTATATGTTTGTTTTCCGGAGTGTCTACAAATAAAACAACCATCTATTTTCATCTACCACCTACCAGCCTGGGTCTCTCTCTCTCTACACCACACTGCAACATGAACAAATGAAGTCAAAATCTTTTAAATTTAGCAGCCACAATACTCAAAATAGGTTTACTTGTTTTTGTATTTAACATGTATGAAAATGATTAACAGTTAGTGAGTTATTAAATCACTGTCAGAATCTTCTTGCAGTGTAAACATTGTCAAACATTGTCTTGTTAACGTGTCATAGCTGGTAGAGGAGCCTTTGTTCTCTGGGTTTGAGCAGGTACGTAGTCTTCCCTTCAATGGACTCAGACAGTGCTGGAATGAAACATCAGGTCAAATAGACGATGTACACTCCAGTGTTTCATAGAATATAAATGTACATTTGAATTATGAAGCATGCGCTGTCATCCAGAGGATTTGTGGTTAACCAGCTTAATGTTACGATAGGTGGGATACCCACTCCATCAGGCTAAGAAAAATGTTTTTTTGCCATCCAGAATTGCTTGTGTCAAGTTAACAGTATGAAATAGAAGAGAAAATAATTTGAAAATCAATTCCCCCTCATGGCCTGGCTCACCCTGGATTAACAATGTTGAGGCGAAATGGACCAAATACCAGCCATATTTTACTGTCATGTCTGCTGTGAAACACTCACAGAATGGGGATTGCTTCAAGGAACGGGGATCCCTGGAACAAGTCTAGAAATGTTACTCACAGAAGGAGGAATGCACAGAAAACCACACAAAAGGTCAGTTTTTATCATAAATGCATGCACACAAACAATTGCACTAGCAGTGTCCAAGTAAATGCAAAAAATTCATCATGTTTCCCCAAATAATGAAGCCTTAGACTGATCACAATTATGAGTAAAATATTGCAGTAATTTAACATAAAAATGGCAGTTCAACTGCAGTTTAAATACAGTACACAGAAGTTGTTTTGCAATTATTGCATAAAAAGAACAAACATCAGTTGACTGAAGTTACTGCACTTTTATTTCTGTTTCAAAACGGTAGCTGTCAAACATCTAAGGACTTAATACGAATGTTGTGGCTTTGGATAGATATATGTGTACAGTATATATGATTATGATTACTGTTTTATTTGATTTAATGTACTAAAGCGCTCACTTCTGGACAGTCTGTTTTATGTGATTGGTTATTCCTTTTATCCTTATTATGCACACCAGGTTGATACTGTATATGTTTTATCCCTGCACACCAGTTGGTGTTTGTTAATTAAGTAGGCTATATAGTCTCTTTGTGTTCCAGAAGGTGGTGTGCTTTATTGTGGGAACCCGACCCTGTTGTGTTGGACTGTATTCTCATCTGTAATATCTACAAGAGCCTTACCTGAACACTGCTGCTGTGTACTGCATTATGTATTAATGAGTATTCGTGCCGAGGTTTAGTCCTATATATATATTCAGAGAACGATTTCCGGGACGCGCTATGTTAGTGTGCTGTAAGTAATTGTCCTGAGAAGGTTAAATCTATGTAAACGATGTAGTTATCTCATATCAACTAGTACACATTATGTACTGAGTGCTTGTTGCCTTGTAGAATTTGTTATTTTCTGGGCATCGCTGTCACCTTTGATTAATTAGAAACCACAATCGTCTAAGGTTTATTGTTTTCTATAGTGTTCATAATAAATCTATGAACACACCTCCCTGCGTTGGTCTCCATTCCTCAACCTCTACACCCAACCCGTGACAATAGAGGAAATAACTGCACATATTACACCTTTGTAATTGTCATTTGTTATTATCTTGTGTTCTCCTTCGTCTTTGGTCAGCTAGCCTGGAGCCTCAAGGTCAGCTGTCTGTCGTTCAGATCGGAGTGGCTGTTTATTCGAAACAGTGACCTCACAATCGGGTCAGTGAAGATATGATATGTATTTTAAGAGACCCTCATCTTCTTCCATTTCCAAGTAAATGTTCAAAGTGCTTCAGTATCCGGGGTGCTGACGATAATTATTTTAAGGCATTGGGGGAGATGTGGGATGCAGCGGTTTTGATTTGAAACAGTTGGTACAAGACACACATAATAATCCAGTTGGACATTCCCAAACAAACAGATTTTTTTCTTCTAGTGTTAGGAGAACTATACTACACTAAAGAATGTCATGGAATAAAATCATGACACTGTCATATTGCATATTGGTTATCATGCGTCCTATCTGATCTGGAGGGGTAGAGAAAGTCATCCCTGTTTGGGGTGTGTCTGTGTACATCCAGAGGTCTCATTACTGCTGTTCTCTTAGTTCCTCTGAGGAGAACATAAACGCCTTTTAAATGGTGAGCGAGGTGTTCTGGGAGGCTGCTAGGAACCAAGCCGTCACGCGGTAATAAATTCTGGGGGTGTGTGACCACCACTTGTGCTACACTTCCTGTCCGACAGCAGCTCCTGACGTTATTGGGACCCTGCCCTGTGCTCTATGGCTTCCAGGCAGCAACCTGCCAGGGCCTCATCTCATTTAGAAAGTCCTAACTACGTTTCCACCCTTCCTTCCTCACTCTCACTAGGGGGCACTAGAGTGCTTACACCCGTCCAGTTACATAAGTTCTGAAAAGAGAAGTTAAGACCTACATTCTGTACATAAGATAACATGGTATTGTAATGAAAAGCGGCCAGAAGCACCCCCCCATCCACTCCGGATCCCAGGAGGAAGGAGGAGGTGATCACACAGCTGTAGGGGGTGAAGGATGTGGCCCGTATCCACAAACGCTTCCTTCGAGGAGCTCTGATGATAAACCTGAGGAAACGGGATGTATTAGTGACAGAGGAAGCCGTGTCCATCTGTCCGAGACATTCCCGCTACCCACACCCAGGGCTCTCATGTCCCTACTCAGCCCCGGCTCACCTCCACACTGTTAGCACCGGAGAGGAAACCAACGCTAAACATTTAAACAAATTTGTCCTCGTTTGTCCTGCTGGGACCATCAGCAGTTGAGGTACAGCTGAAATTACGAAAGTAAAATCCACAGAGCGTATCCGGCAATGTGAATTCAGTGTTACAGTTATGTTAAATTATTTACTGTAAACATATAACTTATACAGTAGTAGCCCTTCTGAGATAGGATGCATACATTTCTACCTGCATTATTACATTTTATTTGAAATCCTATAGTATATTTTATTTAACCAGATAGCTAGGATGGTGAGGCAATGTAGAACGACAGGTTGTTGTAGAGTTTGGTTGGTAAGGATATTCTGGAAGGAGCGGCTACCAGGCCAGATTATGCCATTCCTTTTTTCTTTTTGGTTTATTTTGTTTCTGCACCATGTTTTTACATCATCTGAGTGTTACAGTAGACTGAAACACAAACGGTCTGCAATTTATAATCCAAGTACTGTAGTTTTAGGGAAGCAGAGAACTAATCTGACCAGTTCACAGGTAATTTCAAACCTGTAGGGCAGGCCATTGATCAGAACCTGACTAGTTAACAGCATCTCATTTGGTTAGGCTGACATAAACAAAGGGTCTTACAGATTAGCCTCAAAATGTATTCTTGCCCCGAAACCCCAAAACTACAAATTTACCACCAATCTGAAACCACCATTTGGATCAACCAAGAATGGGAGGAGTATATATGATTTGTGGAGGTTATTTAACTAATGGAATGTCTATTGACAAAAATCTGAACTCATAACTGCTTCAACTGTCAC
The DNA here is from genome assembly GCA_016801145.1 of Umbra pygmaea. Taxonomy (NCBI): domain Eukaryota; kingdom Metazoa; phylum Chordata; class Actinopteri; order Esociformes; family Umbridae; genus Umbra; species Umbra pygmaea. Next base: position 8,291 of record JACXGM010024022.1, read on the forward strand.
TACCGAGACATATTTTGCTATTTTTTTGGGAACAAGGATATCTTGCAGCAAAAGCTGATTGCAAAATAAAATGTTCTTACACTCTAAAAACTGTCCATGAACAATCAGTATTAGTTCAAGCAGTTGGTAATAAGAGAATGTGTGGATAGTCTGTTACCAGTAATTTTGGGACTGCTCTGTAGGACAGTGTTTCCCAAACCTCTCATGGGGACCCCCAGCCGTCTCCTAACGTTGTCCACCTGAATCAAGCAGCCCAGGAGAGTTTGGGATCCACTGCTGTAGAACATCTGCAGATAGACAGGAAAACCCTTCAAATAAAGTGTACCCAGAAATACATGTTTATTTGAACTGATGTTTGGCCAGGTTCTTTCATTTCCCAAGCTTGTGTGTAATTCCTCTCATACGACCGTTAGGACTGCAATCAGAAAATTGCATCTGGGCTTTTTTTGCGCAAGAAGACAGAGATAAGCAAAGCTAATGTGTTGCTGGGTAGAAGAAGAGTTTTATTTAGTTGGTATCATACTGTATTCACATCCAACATTACAGTGTAAACCTGTCAGCATCTTTCCACCACGATGGGGACACCTGTAATTTATGGAATGGGGGGGTGTAACTTGTGTCCCAATGACAAAGCTCCATTGCCTTGGATTTTCCTTGTGTGACTGTAAATCTGTGTGTGTGTGTACATGTTTGGTGTGGTTGGTCTCTATGTGAAGGGTTAATCTCCACAGCAATGAGCCCATCTACAGGTACAATTTGCAGTGTAGTCATTTCAGGGTCAGAGGTTCGACCGAATGAGTCAGGAGTGAATAGTTACAAAGACATGTTTGCATCACAGGCAATGTGTGGGCCTGGGATTTAGTTTGTACTTAAAGTTGAAGATCATGTGAAACTCTAGGACTGATTTATGCAGAAATCTAGGTAATTCCAAAAGGTTCACATACATTTTATTTCCACTGTATATTATGATAAGGAGAGCGGTAGCTATTCACACAATCATGCAGCATTTACTGTCCCATATTACCTCACCTTTGAAAGGAGTAAGATGTTGCTTTTGATTATTCAAAGTGTTGATAGGGATTTTCATGAAATTAGCGGCAAGGTTTTCAAAGGCCAATAAACTGACTGAAATCAATCACTCAAGGATTGATTGATAATATGAACTCGGCAAAAAAAGAAACATCCTTTTTTTAATATCGTTTATCAGATCTTATGTAGCATTGCTACATCTGCAATAGAAATGGTTTCATCAACAGTGTCTGTCACACTTTAAAGAATCTTGTTATTTAAAACCAGGCAATCTGACAATCTTTACTGAGTTGTTTGTACGACCAGGGTTGTCTAATCAATAAATTATTAATGTCACAATTCTTTGGATTCTTTGTTTTTTTCTCTCTAATGCACACAAACTTAAAAGTAGCAGTTCAGAGTTAGCCCTTTACTGTCATTTTTAATTGAGGTGTTAGAAAAATTACTGCAGCGGCTATAAGGCACTAATTCCTAGCACCAATCTATGTTCAAGCCTCAACTATAGCATCAGCTGACCAGAAGCTGGGAAGAGCAAATAGGTCAGCATAACCCTGGGGTGGTGGGGGAGGTGTATCTTCAGTTAGTCACTTCATACGGGTCAGATGGCTCAGTGGTTAGGGAGTCGGACTAGTAGACGGAAGGTTGCCAGTTTGATTTCCGGCTGTGCCAAATGTCGTTGGGTCCTTGGGCAAGGCACTTCACCCTAAGTTGCTCTAGGGAGAATGTCCATGTACTTACTGTAAGTCGCTCTGAATAAGAGCGTCTGTTATATGACTAAAATGTAGCGTAAATGTAAAATCACAATGTAGCGTCTCCTTTGGGAAGTCTAGTGTAAAGATATTAAGGTTATTAGGTGGAGGTTCTAAGTTCAGACAAACCAAAATGGTTCATAAACCATAGAAATAAATGACATTTGAAATTAAACATGGAAATAAATGACATTTAAATTAAACATTTTGAATATTCCCCAAATCAAATTATCTCTATACCCAAACCAACTATAATTGTTGTAAGATGAAAATAACATTTCACTTTCATTTTGAACAATGCCAGTAAGAGCGATCGTTGCAAAAGCTGATGTCTGGTATCAGGCATGATCTCAGAGCCTGTAGATCTGACTGTTTGGCACGACATCAAGCAGCTCCAGATGTTATTACATTTACTTCCAGATAAGTGTTTCACTTCTCTGATAGAAGGTCGTAAATAACATCAGTGAGTACATTTTAAATTGAAAGTGACACATTTTAATATCTTCACACTATGGTCTAACTTGTTAAATACACCAAGTACAACTTGTTAAAGGCCAAAAGTACACGATGTCACCTGACCGTCAGATCCATATGAGATGTTTGGACATCTCATTCCAAAACCATGGGCCTTTGGAGGAATTTGTGCCCATTTAGCCAAAAGAGCATTTGTGAGATCAGGCACTGATATTGGACGAGAAGGCCTGGCTCCCGATCATCCATTTCATCATAAAGGTATTAAATGCAGTTGAGGTCAGGGCTCTGTGCCAGCCACTTGAGTTCCTCCACACCAAAATCATCGACCCATGTCTTTATGGACCTCGCTTTGTACACAGTCATGCTGGAACAGGAAAGGACCTTCCCCAAACTGTTTCCACAAGGTTGGAAGCACCCAATTGTCTAAAATGTCTTTGTGTCCTGTAGCATTAAGATTACCCCTTTTCAGGAACTAAGGGGCCTAGCATAAACACTGAAAACAGCCCCAGACCATTGTCCCTCCTACATTAGTAGGGGTGTCCACATACGTTTGGCTGTATCTTGAAAAATAATTGTGACAATGTATGGAGATACATTGAAAGGAGTAGGGTACTGTTTCAGTTAGTTTCTACCATTAGGCTGTTTAGAAATCCTCTTGCCCCATCATCTCTCATTTAAAGAAACGGCTCAGTAATTTCCCGTGAATTATGGTAGGATCTGGGTGTAGGAGGAAAACAGAGAAAGCAGAGATGGAATAAGTATTGGGCAGGAATCTGTTTCCTGTCCCTTAGCTTCTCATTAGCATGTCAAAGCAAAGATCCGCCCACTAAATCCTGTCACCAAGATCACCCACAATGCACTTTGAGAGAACCTTTGGCACACCAACAGAATATAGTAGTGTTTTGCAATGAAAGATACATTTATTCCTAAAGCTGCAGTGCAGAATACATTAGATAGGCCAATAGATACCAGCCAAAGTATACTAAGTTCAATTACCTGCTTCACTAAAATCAATGTATTCTTGTGAATATTATTTTTCTCACAATGACATTTCATCTTCCTACCACAAGATATTGATACTAGTACATTTACATACATGAGAGACCCACACTTTAATTGCTATGGCCCAGTAGAATCTTTTGGTTTAGCATGCAAACCAGCCGCGGTCGGTGGATCTTAATTGGGGAGGACGGGCTCGTTTTACGCTCAGAACCGGAGTGAATGGAATGGTGCGCAACACACAAAACCTAGTGTGCAAAACAAAAAAACAATGGGTTTTGTTCGTTGCGCAAAATTCTATTCACTCCGGTTCTGAGCATAATACGAGCCCGTCCTCCCCAATTAAGATCCACCGACCGCGGCTGATGCAAACCCACCTTCAGATTGGTTTCCCTGCTAGAAGGACAACTCTGCAATACAACTACCGGTAGTAGCATTTTCTCTATGTAGGCCCTGATGAAAGGTAGTGCACTAAAGGGAATATGGATGCCTTCTGAAGCACACTAAAAGAGAGCCAGAAGATCAGTGCAGTGGAACATCACACCTCCCCAGTTTAGTTTTGATGGACCACATCATCGTTCTAAAAGAGATGTGCTGTCCTCATTTCTCACTAACGCAGTAAAAATTGCCAGTGATGACAATGCACATGGGTGAAAAATTAGTGAGTATGCCAAACATTCGAAATGTATAGGTTTTAAACCTGCTCTGTAATTAGGTGATATAGGTGCATATGGTGAAAAGGGGTGTAGCTTGTGATAATTTACTTGACATTTGGGTACATGACATCTGTTATAACTTGTATATGATAAGAGAATATTTTAACTAGTGTATGCAAAACATTTGGCCATCTCTACGAACCCCAGGGCATCACACCTGAAACGTGAACAGATATTAACAGAAGAGTTGCAGTTTCTTACTTCTTCTGCTCTGCAGTCCACAAACAGACGTCTTCTGGGCTCTGTCTAACAGCGGCCTCTTCATTGATCATGTCTGTGTGTTTTTCTGTTGTTTTTTGTTACACAATGCCTACTACGCTTGGTTAAATTATCAGCAGAATTACTTCAAATTATGTTACATAAGTCTCATTCTTAATAATATTAATTGCAACATCATATTTCATCTTTGGAGGCAGAAAACAGGCTTTATTCGTAAATTTGCAAAATCAGATGGGTGAAATCTAGATCTACTGTATATGCACACACATATAAAATATTATGACACTACATTTGAGTGTGTCAATGTGATTTAGTGTTAATATCTGTAATTGACTTTCACATTGTAAACAGAGGCTTGTTTCTATAGCAACCTTCTCCATGGTGCCTACATGGTGGTTTTATATTAATCCCTCTGGAGAGAGAGCAGATGTTGTTTCACGCTGAGGTTTGAAGTGATAAATACGCCCCTCAGGACCAACCAATCGGTAGTGTAGATAGTGTATTGACATTGACCTTATAGATGTAATTGTTACATTATTGGCTGTATAGATGGACCAGAAAGATATGATTTAGCAAGGTAATATTGAAACAACATAAGATGATGAATCATTTTATTTTATGTTAAATCAGCAGGGCCAGCAGCGGGAGGGTTACATTAGTTTGGATGTGAGCAGTTCAGTTAAGACCAATATGATGATGTCGTCTCTTACAGCTCAACCACCAATTACCTTTGAAAGTGCTGTACATGTGTTTGGCCTGGCAACACAGTACCTGTCCAGGAAGTGACCATATTTTTATACTGTAACTGTGATTGGACTATAGTTGGATCACTGTTATCCAATGAAAACTTAAAACCGACAGTCAAACAGAAATACAATTCATGTTGAGGTATTTGTACATTTACAATGTGGTAATATTCTGACTTCAGAATTTTATTACAGTTACTCAGCAGAATGCATATTTTTCCACAGCCAGATAGCAAGTGCTTTTTCCCTGTTGAGTTTTAGTTTGAACACAAAAAACTCCCTGGCGTGTATTAAATTCCAAGATTGTTAGCTGTTAGTTCATATTCCCCTGTTGCCAAAAGCCCTGTCATTCTGGGCATGAGATAAACACATGATTTCGTTTTTATTATCACCTCACTGATGGATGCTAGAATGGCAAATATATATATTTATCGCAATTTACTGTCAGAAGCATATGTATGTGTGCATTTGTGTGTATGTGTTTGTGTGTGTGGGTTATTTGTGTACATGTGTGTGTTTGCCTAACTCCTTTTCTCACCTTTCAGCGCTTGGACTTGTCAGGAAGGAATGTGATAGCTGGGTGTGTCCCTCCAGGGGTAAAACAAGTGAAAAACAAGGTGGTAGAGAGAGGAGAGAGGAGAAATGGAGGGTTTTATAGGAAGCCGTATCCTAAACAAATGAGGGGTTCTGAGTCCTCTGGTCTCGCATCGCTCCACCTCAGGGTCAGAGTGGGGTCAGCGCTCAGGAGGTGTTTTCTTTGGAGATAAGAGGCTTGGGCTGTATCGGGGGGTGGAGGAAACGTGTGCACGGCCCATGATGTTCTTCTCAGATGCCCTGGAGCTACAGGCGTAAAAAAAAGCCTCTGATTGCGCCTTTCTCAAGCCAGGCCAGCAATAACAAAGAAGAGCCTTTCTTGGCGCACGCCGTGAGGTTGATCCTCGACATTCTGCCAGGCAGTAAATTCCCAAATGACGTTCCAATTTTCTCCATGTGTAAAAAGTCCCAACAAACAATGTCGAAGGAATGTGTTTGGGCTGTTGGTTTTACCACAAATTTATAAGAATTTGTTTTACACACATGAAATGGATGCAGTCGGCATAGTTACAGATTTGTTATCTGAAAGTCGTGTTCAACAGGGTTCAGAGATGCTGCTGGTTTTAGTCAAAATAGTCAAAAAAAATAGTGCCTAGTGCTGAAATAAAACTGCGAGAGCCTTAGTTTGTGTATTAAGTCTTCTATGATCCCATAGACAACACCTAAGCAAGCCTTGGGGCTACGAGGTTAGACCCCCCCATAGACCATATATTTACTGTAGGGGCCCCTTTAAGGCCACATAGACCATAGGGGCCCCTTTAAGACTGTAGAGGCCCCTTTAAGGCCACATAGACCATAGGGGCCCCTTTAAGACTGTAGGGGCCCCTTTAAGGCCACATAGACCATAGGGGCCCTTTAAGACTGTAGGGGCCCCTTTAAGGCCCCTCATCGCAGGTGGGGAATGATCGGAGATCAATGACATGCTTCCTCTAAGCACGGGTCGCCAGCTTGTCCGATCCTTATCACACTGCTCGTGTACATACTTGGGAGGTTTACACATTGGCTTACTATTGAATTTACAAGCCTCCAACCTGCATGTGCTCAAGAGCGACTTTACAAGGAAATGGTGTCTGACAACTTACTCATTTACCCCAAGCAGGGCTGTAGCACCGCCCGCAGGCATAACCGGACATGTATACCATAGTTAAAGCATCTACTGGGCTGATGTACTGAAGAACTAGACAAATTATTAATATCTAATAGTGCAGTGGGTCTGGGGTGACCTGAATTATTTACCAGTCTGTCTTCTCTTCAAGGAACTAAGGAAAGTGCTTCTGACTGAGTCACAGCCCACAACTCCTCTGGGAAATCTCAGCCAATTAAATTGTACTCTGTCGTTTCAAAGTGTCCTTTTGCCCCAGTGTGTAATGCTAGGAGATATCACTATACATATTATACACACCAGTGAGGTTACGAAATAGTATATTTATTATAATACTTAGATTTTCTATACCTAAAAATAATAACAATAATATCTAAAATATTGTTGTCACATTCAGGTATGTGATGTAGGAGGCAGATGTAAAGTACAAAGGAATATTAAATGAATGTCACACAGACAAAAGTGCAAAGTGCTGGGATCGAAAATATGCAATGGAGAAAGCTAAATACTAAAACGTCTAAAGAAAGCTTTATAGGCAAAAAACACCAACAATACTGGACAAGGACAGGGGAATAGGGCGATACATACAAACAAATACATATAATATTTGAGGAGATTAATTCCAGGTGTGCGTAATTGAAAGAAAAGACTCTGTGTCTCTGTGGTCTGAAACCAAACAAGAAATAGCTATTGTACAACTTTCTAGGAAATTACCAGATTTTTTTTACGCCTCTATAACAAGCTGGTTCAGTCTAAACCTCTGACAGTAGGACTCAAAATGCAATGCGTTGGAGCCAATAGTTTAGCCTGGAAATCCAAACCCAAATCTGAAAGATTAAGGCCTGGAACTGAGTCAAGAAAATGGTCCAACTCGAGGGGCGGCACCAACCATGCATTTGAAAATCTCACTGCAAGTGATTGGATAACACTACGATCAATCACAACAACAGCGGGGGACCTTAGGGGGCCTTTCACTATGGGGACCAGGGGCCTTTCACTA
>JACXGM010024023.1:0-15917 GCA_016801145.1 Umbra pygmaea
AAGTAAATATACTTTTTTACGGATTGTATCAAAGTTTGATCCACAAACGCGACATACTTCGAGTGCTTTTGATGGAGTTGTTTTACCTGGAGAATGGTGTGCCATGATGTTGCCATAAATAAATATATGATACAACGAATACTCCGTTCTGTTGTTTCCCTCAGGTAGATTAATTGAAACGCACACACCGATGAAAACAGCGCGCCATGATTAAGCACCGCCTTCGCACAATCCTGATTCGTCCAAATTATCAGTGACGCAAACAGAAAACCACGTGACATTGCATATAATTATTTCTCTTACTCCAGGCATTGCTGACAGAGTCTATACTAATACAGACTCTGCCGACGAGAGATTGATACAGTGCAAAATTATTCGGCCCCCTTGAACTTTTCAACCTTTTTCCACATTTCAGGCCTCAAACATAAAGGTATGAAACTGTAATTTTTTGTGAAGAATCAACAACAAGTGGGACACAATCATGAAGTGGAACGAAATTTATTGGATATTTCAAACTTTTTTAACAAATAAAACAACTGAAAAATTGGGTGTGCAAAATAAGGTTTGCAAAAGTTAATGCTTTGTAGCGCCACCTTTTGCTGCGATTACAGCTGTAAGTCGCTTGGGGTATGTCTCTATCAGTTTTGCACATCGAGAGACTGAAGATTTTGCCCATTCCTCCTTGCAAAACAGCTCGGGCTCAGTGAGGTTGGATGGAGAGCGTTTGTGAACAGCAGTTTTCAGTTCTTTCCACAGATTCTCGATTGGATTCAGGTCTGGACTTTCACTTGGCCATTCTAACACCTGGATATGTTTATTTGTGAACCATTCCATTGTAGATTTTGCTTTATGTTTTGGATCATTGTCTTGTTGGAAGACCAATCTCCGTCCCAGTCTCAGGTCTTTTGCAGACTCCATCAGGTTTTCTTCCAGAATGGTCCTGTATTTGGCTCCATCCATCTTCCCATCGATTTTAGCCATCTTCCCTGTCCCTGCTGAAGAAAAGCAGGCCCAAACCATGATGCTGCCACCACTATGTTTGACAGTGGGGATGGTGTGTTCAGGGTGATGAGCTGTGTTGCTTTTACGCCAACATAACATTTTGCCTTTTTGCCAAAAAGTTCAATTTTGGTTTCATCTGACTAGAGCACCTTGTTCCACATGTTTGGTGTGTCTCCCAGGTGGCTTGTGGCAAACTTTAAATGACACTTTTTTTGGATATCTTTCAGAAATGGCTTTCTTCTTGCCACTCTTCCATAAAGGCCAGATTTGTGCAGTATACAACTGATTGTTGTCCTATGGACAGACTCGCCCCCCTCAGCTGTAGATCTCTGCAGTTCATCCAGAGTGATCATGGGCTTCTTGGCTGCATCTCTGATCAGTCTTCTCCTTGTATGAGCTGAAAGTTTAGAGGGACGGCCGGGTCTTGGTAGATTTGCAATGGTCTGATACTTCTTCCATTTCAATATTATCGCTTGCACAGTGCTCCTTGGGATGTTTAAAGCTTGGGAAATCTTTCTGTATCCAAATCCAGCTTTAAACTTCTCCACAACAGTATCTCAGACCTGCCTGGTGTGTTCCTTGTTCTTCATGATGTTCTCTGTGCTTTCAATGGACCTCTGAGACTATCACAGAGCAGGTGCATTTATACAGAGACTTAATTACACACAGGTTGAATCTATTTATCATCATTAGTCATTTAGGTCAACATTGGATCATTCAGAGATCCTCACTGAACTTCTGGAGAGAGTTTGCTGCACTGAAAGTAAAGGGGCTGAATAATTTTGCTTGCCCAATTTGTCAGTTTTTTATTTGTTAAAAAAGTTAGAAATATCCAATAAATTTCGTTCCACTTCATGATTGTGTCCCACTTGTTGTTGCTTCTTCACAAGAAATGACAGTTTTATATCTTTATGTTTGAAGCCTGAAATGTGGCAAAAGGTCGAAATGTTCAAGGGGGGCGAATACTCTCGCAAGGCAATGTATATATATACACTCACCTAAAGGATTATTAGGAACACCATACTAATACTGTGTATGACCCCCTTTCGCCTTCAGAACTGACTTAATTCTACGTGTCATTGATTCAACAAGGTGCTGAAAGCATTCTTTAGAAATGTTGGCCCATATTGATAGGATAGCATCTTGCAGTTGATGGAGATTTGTGGGATGCACATCCAGGGCACGAAGCTCCCGTTCCACCACATCCCAAAGATGCTCTATCAGGATGAGATCTGGTGACTGTGGGGGCCATTTTAGTACAGTGAACCCATTTTCATGTTCAAGAACCCAATTTGAAATGATTCGAGCTTTGTGACATGGTGCATTGTCCTGCTGGAAGTAGCCGCCAGAGGATGGGTCCTGGTGGCCATAAAGGGATGGACATGGTCAGAAACAATGCTCAGGTAGGCCATGGCATTTAAACGATGCCCAATTGGAACTAAGGGGCCTAAAGTGTGCCAAGAAAACATCCCCCACACCATTACACCACCACCACCAGCCTGCACATTGGTAACAAGGCATGATGGATCCATGTTCTCATTCTGTTTATGCCAAATTCTGACTCTACCATCTGAATGTCTCAACAGAAATTGATACTCATCAGACCAGGCAACATTTTTCCAGTCTTCAACTGTCCAATTTTGGTGAGCTCTTGCAAATTGTAGTCTCTTTTTCCTATTGGTAGTGGAGATGAGTGGTACTGGGTGGGGTCTTCTGCTGTTGTAGCCCATCCGCCTCAAGGTTGTGCGTGTTGTGGCTTCACAAATGCTTTGCTGCATACCTCGGTTGTAACGAGTTGTTATTTCAGTCAAAGTTGCTATTCTATCAGCTTGAAGGAGTCGGCCTATTCTCCTCTGACCTCTAGCATCAACAAGGCATTTTCGCCAACAGGACTGCCGCATACTGGATGTTTTTCCCTTTTCACAGATTGTGAAATACTCAGAACGGCCCGTCTGGCACCAACAACCATGCCACGCTCAATATTGCTTAAATCCCCTTTCTTTCCCATTCGGACATTCAGTTTGGAGTTCAGGAGATGGTCTTGACCAGGACCACACCCCTAAATGCATGGAAGCAACTGCCATGTGATTGGTTGAGTACATAATTACATTAATGAGAAATTGAACGGGTGTTCCTAATAATCCTTTAGGTGAGTGTATATTAGCTTATCAATAATTTGGTGGGGGGAACATTTTGAGCATATTTAAATATTGGGAGGGATGTGTCCCCTATATATTATTATTAGGGCCTTGATACAATTAAACATTTTTACAAAATTATGATTAGGGACAGGTCAATATTAATTGGGTGGGGGGCAAAAATTAGGGAGTTTGTTGGAACTCTTTTTTTGAGAGGGCTGTGTTGTGTTTTGTGGGGGCAGAGGGAAGGGCAGTTGATTTTTTAAGATGTATACATTATGTAAGACACATAACGAGGTGAAGGCTCAATCAATAATGTACACTCACAATGTCCGTTAGTGTCCTCAGAACAAAAGTTGAAAACATGCTCCACACACTTCTCCCATAGACAGGAGTAACCAACTCACAATAACACGCGCCAACCGTTCCAGTACACTGGGATTAAATAGGCATCTTGATTACTCATTCAGTGCCAGTGCACCATTCATGCGTAATGAGTAACCAAGTGCCTACCACTCTACCACTGCCCACAGGTTGGCGCATTAAGCTAAAACACATAGATAAAACACACCGTTTATATAATAACAATAAGTACATATAGGAAATAGTTCATCACATCATTGTTTACCTGCCACAACAGCCCTATCCAGTCCTGTGTGTCTTCACAGGAAGTGAATGATTTTTAGTTTTCACTGTAAACTAGGCTTTGTCTGTTTTGTAACGGTGGGCGGATCAATCCCAAAATATCAACACTACCGATATAGTATTGATTGACTCGTTTTTGAAAATCAATTCTATCGTCAATAGAATCGATACCACTCAGTTTCTCTCTTCTACCCATTTCAGCAAAGAGTATAACTGTCACACTGTGCATACAACATTCAGTTGTCATTAAACACATCTAAAGTGCTTCTTCATCTCTGCTGCTGTTGCTTGTGACTGTGCATTCAAACAACAAACGTACGGCTCGCGCATGACTATCGGCACCAACCTCCAATCCGACACATAGGCACAGCACTGTTTCACAAAGTCTCATAGCTGGCAGCTTGAAATTCCATTACTCACCTTGCAATGATTGCAAATAATTTAGTGGTCATGAAAATGTATTCAGATTTAGCCTATTGATAATGCATTCACCTCATGAACACGCTCTCCGCCTACATGAAAATACATGAGCCGCTGTTAATTCAAAAAACTTTTTGCTGTATTTATCGATATCAGCGATTCTGGCCCTGTATTACTTGGTATTGGATCAAACCCAAATTTTGTAGTATCGCACACTGTTTTGGTCTTTTCCAGAAGTACCACAAGGCCCAGGATTCAAAGTGAATGTAGTGTCCCGCCTCTCTAGCAAGTCGCTTCCGTTGTTTGTGAAAAGATCCTTGAAACATGATAGCCGATAGCTAGAAATTAGCGTCAACATTTTAAAACTAGCATTCTTTTTTAAACAAATTCATTATGACACTGTGGCAGATTTATTCCAGGCTCTTGTAACTACGCAATTGCCAAAATCAAGTGCTGTTTCATGCCATGGCCTAACAATGATGTACGAAGTAGCCCAATGCTGACTGCTAACAAGGCATTTAGATTATATAAACATGATGGAAGTTAGTTAAAGGATCTAGGTCGCTCCAGTAGCAACAGAATGAACAATACTCTGTCACCAATAAGTTTTCATATTACTTAGCATTTATCACACAAGATGCAATGATTCAGATAAAAACATGACTCTCCAATTCTAACGAGGCAGATAAAGAAGCCTACACCCAAAAGTAGTCAACCTTTAAAATTAACGTTCAAAGTAGTAGGCCTATAACAAAATTGTTATAAAATGGTAAGTTGCTATTTATAAAGTAGCTAAGTAGCAGTTTCTTTCTCTAAAAACAGTGTACGATTTGTAGTAAGTAGTGCAAGCTACAGTACATAGCTACTAAAATCGCACACCAAATATAAAATTAATTTCCAGACACTCAATTTCTTCTCAATAATAAATAGGTTAAATAAACATACTAATTTGTACTCTCGGTTCAGCTGGCTTTGACTGTCTCTTCCTCTTGATTTCGGGAGCATTGGTAAGTAAGTTAGTCCTCAATACTCCATCTCTGTCCATATGTGCTGGAAATTGTTTGTGATCATTGATACAAACGCTTGTCCATGATTCCATTCAGTGCACCAAACACTTTCTGCCTTGGTTGGCATGGGATGAGAATTATTACAAAGACGCCATCGGCCCATTTTTAACTGCATTTTAACCAGTTCATCCATTGTAGTGACTAAAGCAATGTGGTTCAAACGTTTAGCATAAGGTTCTACATCTAGATGTAAAACCTATGTTAAAGCAAGTCGAAAAAGTATTCATCTGAAAAGTCTTTATTAGAAGCCATTGTATCATCTAAAGCAAAGTTGTTCAGTTCCTTGTACCAAATTAGAAAGTTTGAATGTTAGCAAAAAAATACCTCCTATCTGGTTAGAACTTTCTCAGACCAGGAAACTGCCTGAACAAAAAATTTGTTTTTTAAAGACAGGTAAAATCATGCTACCTTGTAGGAACATCATTGAAAGACATTAGATGGCTCAATACATTAAGGACAACCAAGAGTAAAAACAATAATTACATGTAGCAGGTGGTGTATGATGCCACAGATGTTTCTGTTTACTCTCTTTGATGATTTGATTATATTCATTCCAACAACGGTCCTGTTTCCTCCTTACTACGCACACTACTTTACACAATGACCAACCAATAGAGGAAACAGCGAGTTGGAGAAGACATCATAGTTTTCTCCAAGGATTTTTCACAACTTCTACTTCAAACTCTGAGAATCCTTACAGCATCTAAAATTGAGCAGAATGACAGCATGAGGCTGGGCTGAAACCAGCCATTTCCCCAGGCACATTTACCTCAGTTACTATTTCAACACACAGGCACAGATCAGCCTGCTATAGAACCAGATGTCAACCCAGTCAGCCAAGCCACTGGTTCCTGTCCGGCTATCTCGCCAGCCATCCACACCGCTCTTAGCACCATAAACTGCAGCCCCACGCCTTCGGCCTGTGCAAGCCACGAAGGCTTCCAGGTCTGAGCCAGAGGCCACGCCGTCCATGCCTGTGCCAGTCCAACTGCAGCCAGAAACACCAGCAGCCCATCGGCCACCACCAAAGCCACCTGAACCTGAGCCGCACCAGGGTTTCCTACCAACATCTGATGTGTTCCAGGGGACCTTGCGCACACCAAACCCTACGCCAGGAGGCCCCGTCTGTGTCATGCACCCCAACGCCATCAGCATCTCCTACCGCTCTAAAGCCCCCTTCGAAGTCTCCAGAGGACATCTCAACTCTCTGGAGGGTCTCGGGGTTTCTGACGAGGAAAAATGTCCCTGGTTTTCTGGGGTTGTTTTTGGGGCACTTTATAGGGAGCTGGGGCTGGTCGGCCGGGCCATTCAGGGACATCAGCGGCAAGAGGGTTGTGGTGTTCCAGGCAGGCACCCAGAATTGGTTCTGCCAGACAGGTCTGCACGCCAGCACCATCCAGGGTCCTTGCAGAGGAAGAGATGCTGCAACCTTGGTGGCGGGTACTGTCATCTCTTGGGTGAAGCGTGGCTGCCACCCAGAGGTGAAAAGGGGTTACTCTTGAGTTGAGTTGCTGATTAAGTCACAGCTGCCTTTTATTGGACTAATTGGACTCACTGAGTAGAGTATAAATGCCTGCCAGACCAACACTTGTACGTTATATGCTGCCAGTGGATGCCATTTCTGTTTACTAGGTTGTTTTCATTAGATTCTATGTAAAGATATTCATTCTAATTTGACTCTTTCTGCCTCAGTAATTCTACTTCACCTTACTATGCACTCTACGTTATACAATAAGACAGTCAACAAGGAGGCTTTCTTTCTTGTTTTTGTTATATTTAGATGGGGATGGTGTTGCAACTTTTGTTAAAGACAAACGGAGTCTCGGATGAAAAAATGTTTTTGCCTTGGAGAGGGTAGGTCATTATTTTTTACCAGTCCCCTTGCTCAATACTGAACAGTCCCTTGATCCCTGTAAATAACCCAATTAACGGCATGGCACCAGATAAAGACTTTTCGTTTTTTTCCATTGATTGTAGATGTTAAGTACTGTAATGTACACATCCTTGATGGACTGCCTGGCAAGAAGCACACAGGCTGTATTAGCCATGTCATAGCCTAACTGAATTAAAGGTTTTAAACTGATGGGAAGTTGAGGACGAGGTAGAAGTAACCTTAGGCTATTTTGTTGAAATTGCAATTGCAAGGCTGAAAATTGCAAGATAAAGGCTACCAAGCTTACAGTACATGCACACAATCACCGTAATACCATGTGGCCTGCTATTTGCTTTTGCAAATTCAGTCTAGTGTATGTTTCTTGTAGAATGGCCTGGACTAGCCCATTTATGACTGTTGTAATGAAAGTACAATATTTCACACATCTAGAAATTGCAAATACAATTTTCTATTTCAAGAAACAAATTTTGATCAGAGATGTGTTTTTCACAGTGAAAGTCATACTAAAGAATATGCCGGTAATAACCATGCATGTATTTGATTGAAGGCGACCACAAATCACAGTGCTATAATAGAGTAATTAAGACAATAAAACATTTTTTTATAAACACAGAACCATGTGATCTAGAAACAAGTATACATAGCAATCAAAAGCAGTGTCTAAGCTACAAGGTGATGTTTTTTTTGTTTATTTTGCCAGTCACTCTCAATCACTTTGCTTCATGAGATCAGTCTTAATTACAGGAAGCAGTGGCCTTCCTACAGAATTTGTCATCTTACTAAAACAACTTTTGTAACCAAATATTTTGGACTACAAATGAATGATGTTAAATGCTTGAAAATATTCTTCACTATTAGCAATTCCTAAATAGTCCTGTTTCATAGTGTATTACTATGAGCACTGTATAAATAGTCCTGTTTCAGAGTGAATTTCTATCACTTCATAAACAGTCCTGTTTCAGAGTATTTCACTATGAGCACTGTAAAAATAGTCCTGTTTCAGTGTGGTTTACCATGAGTACTCTATAAATACAGTAGTCCTGTTTCATTGCGTTTTACTATTAGCACTTCATAAACAGTCCTGTTTCATAGTGTTTTACTATGAGCACTTCATGAACAGTCTTGTTTCAGAGTGTTTTACTATTAGCACTGTATAAATAGTCGTGTTTCATTGTGTTTTTCTATTACTTTATTAACAGTCCTGTTGTAGATTGTTTTACTATTAGCACTGTATAAATAGTCCTGTTTCATTGTGTTTTACTATTAGCACTCTATAAATAGTCCTGTTTCATTGTGTTTTACTATTAGCACAGTAGAAACCGTCCTGTTTCAGAGTTCAAACAGGGTATTGAAAAGTTATGATTTTAACCAGTCAGTTCTGGAAGTATCAGGAACTTAGCAAATGTAACTCATCTATTAACATTTGTTAATTGTGTTCATTATTTTATCCACAGTTTGACTCAGCAGTCAGTCGCTAAAGGAAACAGTAATTTTGTTATTCCATCCTTTTTCTTTAATTAAGAAGTGCTAGCATGAGCCTCATTGCAAAAGACACCAGTGTATTTAGTGCCAATCTCCCATGGGCAGATTCTGTATTATATAGACTCTGCCAGCAGTGGCTCAAATAAATGGAATAATGATATGCGTTGTTCCTGTATTCATTTGTTATTATGACTGATTATTTAGTTGAATCATGATTGGATGAAGGCGTTTTTAAATCGAGGTGTAACATGTCACCAATGACAAATATCAGCAAGAGTTTATGTTAGGATTTGAATTTCCATTTTTCACTGTTCAAACCAGGCCAGATATAGCAATTTACCAAATTATGCAAAATTTACTTCTGTGCTTTAGATACTACATACATGCCAATAATCCATTTGAAATGCTTGCCAGAAGAAAACCTCTAGTCTTATTAAGACAAAAACACCGGTGCCTTGAGTTTCTTAAATGTCATTGGGACTTTGATTGGAAACAACTTCTACATCAGATAAGACAAAAATTGAGTACTGTGGCCAGGATGTAAAACCAGACTTACTAAGTGATTTAAAAATCATTGTCAATGTCACACACATGTTTAATTATATGTAGTAGCAGCACATTTGAACTTTTACATACATTAGTATTTACTGCAGAAATGATTGTTAGACAAAAATGATGCATTACAGCTCCAGAGATAAAGAGTCCAGCAGTAAAACATAGTCATGAATCAGCAGTCGTGAAGATTGTTGGCCCCTGTTGTATTCTTATAGTAGTATCTATAACTAGTTAAGCAACAAGGGCTGAATTTCCTATTTATTGACTCAGTAAAACATTTTTATTACTAACAACAGGGATTCCTGAATACGTAACTATTTATTTATTTTTCATTCTTCAAAGTCTTAAATGCAAAATCAAAAATATTGCCTTTTTCCTCCAAGCACATTTCACCAAGCCCAACGATTCTGATCGTACTGTTTGTTCAACACGGAAGCCTTAAGTCGATACATACAGTATGTGGGAGATTACACATTCGTCAACTAACGTGATTGAATTCACGTAGCCAATATATATGCATGGTGTCGCTTGAGGACAATGTGACCCTCTACCCCTGGCAGACATGTCAATTTGCATAGCAAATTCCATCGAAATATGAAACATGGACACCATGACACAGATATGCTGTAAGATAGCAACTAAAACTACTGTAAATTATTTTTGAGTTTTGTCATGGCCTCTACCATTTCTTAATTAACCAAAAATGTTATTAGTCCGAACACCTGTTGTGCAGTGGGCAAAACAAGGTATGATCAAGGCCATCACCTTTGGTTACTGGTTAAAGTCATGAAACTAAGCATGACATTTATCGTATATTCTTTTGGCTCCACATTTTCTTTACTACTAATACACTGTAAAAAAGAAAAGCAACATACTGCACTAGATTTAAGAGTTGTGAGGCCAACTCAAAATCCTAAGTTTTCTTGCCAACTACTTTGTTTTGTTCAACTAATTTTTTTGTCCAATGGACACATTTTTCAATGTTGATCACACTTGCATCTTTAGATTGAATTGGCTTGAAGTTTGATTTTGACTGAATTTACAATTGTACTTAAATGTGTGTTTTGAGAACTTAAGTTTAAGTTACTATTAAAATACAGAATGCTCTGCTCCCGGACGCCCAAATACATCTGATTGTCAGCATCCCCTTGTTTAATAAGGAATACATTCAGATTTGGCACACCAGGTGAGTGCAATTATCTGTGCAAAACACTGTAGTGGTAGATGGTCTAATCATTGAATGCAGATTTATGTTACGTTTCGAAATCTGTTCATCAAGATACATCATGACTCATTTCACAGCAAGTCACATAATAACAAAATATATATATGTACTTCCATCAATTGTATAAAAGATTATGTTAAACCAATCTACAAATGATGAATTACCCACAATTCTCTAGAAACATTCAAAATTGAAGTTCTTTAAACTTCACATTTTGAGGCAACGTGACTGTATTTTCTAAGTTGAGTGAACACATTTTTATTTTCTGACTGAACTTGTTTTATACATTTAGACAAGTCAACTCATAATTATGTGTTCACTCAATTTATTGTTTACAGTTCAGCCAACTTATAACCAAACTTATAAAAGTTTGTTGGATTAACTGAGTATTGCAAATAAATGTCATGTTTCCTAGAAAATGTATTCACTCAACTTAAAAAATATAGTAAACTCAAGGTTTGCAAGTTGGGTTTTTTACAGTGTAAGAAGTTGTTGTGGCAGGCCCGGATCTGCGAGTGGGGGAAAAGTCGGGCATTGACCCAGATGGAATCTTTGCTCCCAACATTTCTATTTCCCCCTTAGCATTCAAAATGGTATGTTAATGAGTTATACCCACCCATTGATAAAAAAAGCCCCCCTCAGTCATTCCATCTTGGAGCTGGGCCTGTGTTGTGGGAACATCATTGTGTTTGCCTTTTTTAAAGGCACACTCAGTGGACATTGTGGGTGTATTTAAAGCCATTATTATGTGCATTTTTCTCAGCTTTGAGCATTCACCAAAGTGTTAGCTGCTTCTACAGGTAAACAAACAATATCCTGAGCTGCAGTAAATGCACCCTGCAAATCTCTGGAATTAATTATTTAAGTGCTACTCACGTTAAATATAGAGAGGTTTGTGGACGTTATGCAACTGTCATTTGATTCGCCCCCTCCAACAACCTCTCCATGGCTCAGAGAATCGTTATTCACCCATATCTAACCACCTGTATTTGATTAATTAGATTTTCAAACCCCACATTGAAATTCCACTTGGATGCACTTTAATTTTTAAGCCATATTCTGATGGACCTTGTAGTAATGTAATGTCACAGCATTGCAGGTCCTGAAATGGTCAATTATTATTAACCTAGAAACAGACTCCCTATTTAATTTTTTTAAATGACCATTTTATAACGATAAAGCAATAGGTGCATTAAAAAAAATACAGTACAGTATATTTCATTTCAATATCTAAGCTTCAGTGGGCCAACAAAAGGCTCAGACTGATCATGTGCTATTAGGAAAACAAATGGGAACATGAAATTAGATTTACATACAGTAAATCCCATTACCCATTCTAGTGTGTCAAACTTTGGACTGGTACTGGTAAACATTTGATTGGCTAATGAATTGCATAAAGCCCACTAGATTTCAGTAGGCTACTTGATTCTGTCATCAAAATACATACATAAATAATACAGCATCTTTTGCAATATAATTATTGTAAGTGTTAAAAAGTGGTCTACCTGGACTTAAATAATCAATATTATTATGTTTCCTTTTCATATAAAGCACCTTAAATTGCCATTGTTTATGAAATGTGCTATATAAATAAACTTGCCTTGCCTTGAATGCATAGAAATATTTGTAAAAATGCACTATATGGCCAAAGGTATGTAGACATTTCACCATCACACCCATATGAGCTTGTTGGACATCCCATTCCAAAACCATGGTCCGAAACATTCCACTTTTTTCTCTTACAAACTCATTGGTTTCATTGGCAGTGTGTTTTAGGTCATTGTGCTTTTGCATAGAGAAATGACTGCCATCTTGTAATTTAGTATATGCTTCAATACACTACTGAATTCAATGAAGATTAGTTAGCTCTCAGCCAGCCATACATGCCCATGCCATGACACTACCCCCACCATGCTTCATATATGAGATGGATTGATTTGGATCATCTTGTTTATTTGGTTTATCCTTATTTAAAAGATCTGTAATATACAATATTTATGGAGGGTATTGTACCATTTATGTCTGTCCATATACAACCATACATGTTGTATTTTCGGATGACAGCATGACCTAATGTTTACAGACGCTGATGAAGGCTCAGCTGTTGTTTTGTCCCTGAGAAATGCAGTTAACTCCCTTTCTCACACATACACACCTGTTAAGTAAAAATAATTTATAACTCATTGACTTTTACAGGACTATCTTTCCTCCTAGTTTAAAGCTATTCGACAACAAGTTAAAGTATATATCATTTGAAAAGCTCGGCTTAATTAATTCAAGAATGACAAATTTAGTATATTTTTTTTCAAATTTTCTCCTCTCTCAATTCTCACTGACCCTGCCTTGTCGGCAGCTCTGCAACTCCGTGGACAAATGCGAGATGGCAAGAGTCACGCACATGGTTCATCCAACTACATGTCGCAGAGCTGCTGATTCTTTTTGCACTGCTCATCCAACATGGAAGCCTTTAGTCAGCTCATGCACAGGATGATTAACCTCACCAACTACACGTCCATGATTGAATTTACAGGCACCCGATCTACACACAAGGAGACGTTTTGTACTTTCAGATAACGTCAACGAAAGCATGAACTGAATATTGATTCATTTAGATTCTCTTCAAGTGCCTAGAATCAAATGACTGACAGCAGTGGAGGTCAATTAAGTGGACAGGAAACATGATGATCAGTGTGATGTCATCGATTTTAAAAGACGTTATTGGACAGCAATGCATCAACTTTATGATAAAAACCACCATCAGAAATAAAGACTTTGACTTATGAGTCAGGAAAACCCTGAATAGCGACATAAATATATATATATATATATATATACGTATGTGTATGTACAGTATTTGTTTTTAGGCATGGACATTCAGTAGTTCAGTTATTCCTGTAAACAAATAGGCAATGGATTTATTAAAGCTTTCATATTTTATTGGAACAATTATTGGGCCATTGTTCATTGCTAGTTTGACGGCGGAGTAAAGGGTCCATGCGCCAGGCGCATGGTTCAAAAGGGTTGTACTTAGTGTCTTCATTAATTCATATGTGTGTTTTGGGAGTAACATGCAATAAAGCAATATTAAGTAATGATCTAGACAGTTATAAAACATAATAAGATGGTAAGTAGCTACATGCTTGTGATGAAAAATCATACCAGCCATACAAATATTTACGACACTGCCTTAATTTAAAATATGCATCTTGTCACCTTTATTATTGGGTTGGGGGGACTCTGTGAGTTAATTTGACCATTGGACACTGCCACTCTGTGAGTAAATTTGCCATTGGACACTGCCACTGTGAGTTATTTTGACCATTGGACACTGCCACTGTGAGTTATTTTGACCATTGGACACTGCCACTGTGAGTTATTTTAACCATTGGACACTGCCACTGTGAGTTATTTTGACCATTGGACACTGCCACTGTGAGTTATTTTGACCATGCGACACTGCCACTGTGAGTTATTTTGACCATTGGACACTGCCACTGTGAGTTATTTTGACCATTGGACACTGCCACTGTGAGTTATTTTGACCATTGGACACTGCCACTGTGAGTTATTTTGACCATTGGACACTGCCACTCTGAGTTATTTTGACCATTGGACACTGCCACTCTGAGTGGGTTTGAATGAATTTATGCCTAAGTTATTAGTATACATGTGTTCAAGCTTTGAAGATAGGAAACCTGGTGTGTAGAGCAAGGGTGGAAGATAAACAGATGGGAAGCAAAGATAAACAACAAACTTGTCATCAATGCAAGTGCATTATTGTACTTTAGCACAATATAGTAGGGGTTTATTTAAATTTATTTACAATTTTGTCATTTCCGGCTTTCATAGCTACTGCAATAACTATGCAAAACCATCCTCCAATTACAAGAAATATCACACAGTTATGAGTGATGTTCAGTTTTATGTATAATTAACTTTGTTGAAAAACACATTGGATTTGTAAGGTTGTTTTGTAATTTGGTTTAGCCAATGGCAGTTTCAAGTGGGTCTAACCTGTGCATTATTATCACTAGCCATCACTGGAAATAACAATATTTTTTTCACAGTCTGAAGATGAGAACTTGTGTAAAACAAACATTTTGTCAGAACAACACCCAAGAATATATTCAAGATAAAAAACAATGAGATCCCAACCAGCTTCTAGCTGCAATTTAACCTGAACCAGTAGCTTCACTTCAGGGGATCTAACATGAGCCTGTTTGCTAAATTGATCACTCCCAAGTTTTAATTTTATCTAAACAGGGAAATCCAAATTAAAAACACTGTAGGTCTGATTTGCAGTAGTGCCCTGTATTACAAAGATAAACACAGATTTTATATAAATTAAGAAAAACACAATTTAGCGTAAAACGGTCCACCAACATCTTTTTGAACTGTGCTTTTGTAAAGGCATTGTGGTCATCAACATAATCATCCTGCAGAACATTCCAAGGGTAGGGGACACAGTAGACAAAGTTTTACCTATTTCCGAGTGTGCCCGAGGCATATACAGTGCCTTGCGAAAGTATTCGGCCCCCTTGAACATTTTGACCTTTTGCCACATTTCAGGCTTCAAACATAAAGATGTAAAACTGTAATTTTTGTGAAGAAGCAACAACAAGTGGGACATAATCATGAAGTGGAACGAAATATATTGGATATTTCAAACTTTTTTAACAAACAAAAAACTGACAAATTGGGCGAGCAAAATTATTCAGCCCCTTTACTTTCAGTGCAGCAAACTCTCTCCAGAAGTTCAGTGAGGATCTCTGAATGATCCAATGTTGACCTAAATGACTAATGATGATAAATAGAATCCACCTGTGTTTAATCAAGTCTCTGTATAAATGCACCTGCTCTGTGATAGTCTCAGAGGTCCGTTGAAAGCACAGAGAGCATCATGAAGAACAAGGAACACACCAGGCAGGTCCGAGATACTGTTGTGGAGAAGTTTAAAGCTGGATTTGGATACAGAAAGATTTCCCAAGTTTTAAACATCCCAAGGAGCACTGTGCAAGCGATTATCTTGAAATGGAAGGAGTATCAGACGACTGCAAATCTACCAAGACCCGGCTGGCCCTCTAAACTTTCAGCTCATACAAGGAGAAGACTGATCAGAGATGCAGCCAAGAAGCCCATGATCACTCTGGATGAACTGCAGAGATCTACAGCTGAGGTGGGCGAGTCTGTCAATAGGACAACAATCAGTCATATACTGCACAAATCTGGCCTTTATGGAAGACTGGCAAGAAGAAAGCCATTTCTGAAAGATATCCATAAAAAGTGTTGTCACAAGCCACCTGGGAGACACACCAAACATGTGGAAGAAGGTGCTCTGGTCAGATGAAACCAAAATTGAACTTTTTGGCAACAATGCAAAACGTTATGTTTGGCGTAAAAGCAACACAGCTCATCACCCTGAACACACCATCCCCACTGTCAAACATGGTGGTGGCAGCATCATGGTTTGGGCCTGCTTCTCTTCAGCA